>RPFO01000026.1:3901398-4116398 GCA_009746045.1 Mesostigma viride
AACCAGTCAAGCCCATCTTTATGCTCAGCTAGATTTTTGGAGGCCTTTCTTGGAAGAAAAATGGTAATAGCCACCACTAAGCTGAATGAAAGATACATCCTGGCTGATTGCCAACCCACTCAAAGGAATGAAATGCACATGATAATGTTTTTCAAGTCCAACGGCCGTTGGCTCACAACCCCCCTCTGGGAAGGGTGGATGCCTTACGAACCAGTCAAGCCCATCTTTATGCTCAGCTAGATTTTTGGAGGCCTTTCTTGGAAGAAAAATGGTAAATAGCCACCACTAAGCTGCATGAAAGACACATCCTGCTTATTGCCACCAAATGAAACGAATGAAATGCACATGATAATGTTTTTCAAGTCCAACGGCCGTTGGCTCACAACCCCCCTCTGGGAAGGGTGGATGCCTTACGAACCAGTCAACCACATCTTTATGCTCAGCTAGATTTTTGGAGGCCTTTCTTGGAAGGCACATGGTAATAGCCACACAAAGCTGCATGAAAGACACATCCTGCCTTACTGCCACCCAATGAAACGAATGAAATGCACATGATAATGTTTTTCCAATTCCAACGGCCGTTGGCTCACAACCCCCCTGTGGGAAGGGTGGATGCCTTACGAACCAGTCAAGCCCATCTTTATGCTCAGCTAGTTTTTTTGGAGGCCTTTCTAGGAGAAAAATGGTAAATAGCCACCACTAGCTGCATGAAAGACACATCCTGCCTTATTGCCACCCAATTAAACGAATGAAATGCACATGATAATGTTTTTCCAATTCCAACGGCCGTTTGCTCACAACCCCCCTGTGGGAAGGGTGGATGCCTTACGAACCAGTCAAGCCCCATCTTTATGCTCAGCTAGTTTTTTTGGAGGCCTTTCTAGGAGAAAAATGGTAAATAGCCACCACTAAGCTGCATGAAAGACACATCCTGGCTGCTTGCCACCCTATCAAACGAATAAAAAGCACATGATAATGTTTTTCCAATTCCAACGGCCGTTGGCTCACAACCCCCTTCGGGTAGAGGCCTTACGGACCAGTCAGAAATGGTGTCCACCAAGCTATTCCCCCACACCCACAGTTGTCCTTGTCCACATACCTTTCCAGTACAGTTGTCCTCAGCTTCTCAGCAACGGGCGACTCCTCTCCTTCTTGATGCCTTGACAGATATCACATAAACAAAACACGATCACGAGAGCATCAGGATTGTTAGAGGTTTCCTCCATCAACGACCGTAAGATACACACACCTCAAAAACCAACTTTCTTGTCCTCCCAAATAACATATGTTTTTAAATGTAAAATAAATCACATTCATATTCTGTCACTTGATTTAACCACACAATTGTTCAGGTCCAACGCCCGTTGGCATTACGCCTCTTCCCGGTAAAATACTATTTATTGCTCCAACCCCACAAGAAACTCGTTCCGGACCTGTTCGAAGCGAAGAGCACTGCCAGGGATCGGAGTCGAGCCAGATTTGTGTGCGGAACATGATGGCTGGCCTACTGGTGTGGAGCAATAATGTCGACATTTTCAGTGACTGTTCAGCCTAAAAAAATAACAAGCAGATGCGACGGCCCCCCATTAAACAAATTATCCACCACTGTTGCGCTACACTAGCAATGTTTGTCAAGGTCCAACGGCCGTTGGCATCAAATAAATCACAACCATTGGTCACTCCATTTAACCAATACCCACAACTTTTTAACCACACTAGAAATGTTTTTTGAGGTCCAACGGCCGTTGGAATCCAAAAAATGCCGAATTCATGTCAAATTTATATAAATGTGACAGTTGACAGAATTAGAGATAATTAAATCATCAAATCCAGCTTTAGCCATCAGCCTTACCCATCAGCAAAAATTGGCGAATTTCATTCAATATTAGAATTCAAAATTTATTAATGAAATTTATGTTTCATCATTCAACCTCTTCAGAATCCAAACACAACATCATGTCCCCTTTCCACTTGTACATACTACTCTCGGCCAAATACAGCAAGCGTGCCTTCTTCCCCCCAAAAAACTTGAGATAATCCGGTGTGAAGATTGTTCCGCTGAGGACCTGCATAGCTAACTCCACCAAAACGCTTGCCATATCCTCCTCCCTACACCTCCTCTCTAATAAGGCCTTCATGTCTGCGTTCTCATCAAATCCCATGATCAGAACTGCACATGCCATTCCTCCCCCCTCCAGAGGCAGCCCCTCCAAAAGCTTCACCCATTCTGCCTCCCTACGCGCTCTCCTCCCCGGAGGAAAAAAAATGTCCTCATCCGGGTCATAAGGAGTATCGCAGAACCAGAAAATGCTCCTTAACCCCCATAGTTCATAATTATCGTACAAGTCATCCATTTCCTTTCCCAATTGGCGTAAGCGAGCTGTCCACCCCCTCCAATTCCTCTCCAACACACGTCTCCTCTCAGCACGCTCGGACCTGAACAACCCTCCCATCGTCCTTGCTCGTGCATGTCCCTCTGGTGCTGGCTGGCGTCCTAACACCTCCTCAACTTCTTCACAATATACCTTAAAATACATTCCCCTTGTGACGAGTGTGTAGGGGGTGATATCAGCGCTTGCACACTTTACTTGCCCGCCATACAATTCTCGGAAAAGAGACTCAGTTATCAATGTACGAGGACCATCCCCGAATGCGTCCACGAACCCAGAAATTAACTTAAAGCTGAATTGGGGTTCATACCTCCCCGACACCGCTTCCCTAGCCCCTCTACAAACTGCTTCAAAGCGGGCTACGTCGGGCGCCTCCATAAAAGCTGCGACTTCGGTCCAAATTTCCCACGGCAGTGAGATATCCCCTTCCATTATCGGCCCCGACGTCAAACTTGTCCCCTCTGCACATAACATACATCGACGTCCATCCTTAAAAAAAAATGAGGTTTTGTCGGAAAGAAAATATGCAAACGTTAGGCGAGGTTTCCAATCCCTAACGGCCGTTGGGTCACTAATTGTTGTTTAACCCACTACAGTCGCATGAGAGAAAACGAAAGTCAATTTTATTCCAATTTCAAAGTGAAAGGAGAATCCACTATTACACCATTTTACAACACAAATCAGGTCAATTTTATTCCAATTTCAAAGTAAAAAGAGAATTCACCATTACACCATTTTACAACACAAATCAGGACTACATACACAAATTTCAAACCCAAAATGCGTCCAGTTATCCAACCTCAAAAGCAAATTATTACTCTACATTTCCAGTTTTTCTATGAGGAAGAACCGTAGTAGAAGGTGAAGGAGAAGTCGACCTCAGAGAAGTCGACCTGAGTTCCATCCAGTATGGTCGTCCTGTTTACCCCCCTTATCACCCCTGCCAGCCCCTCCCTTGCTTGCCTCAGACGTTCGCATCTATCCTTATGCCTACTCCAGTCAGCACGCTGGCACTCCTCACTGCAATATCTGGCATCCCTACATCCTCTACACCACTTCTGAGGGCCTGTTTGGCACCCACACCCCTCCTTGGAGCAATTTCGCATACCACGCATGGGGTCCCCATCCCTCACGATCGGGTCAGAGAGCAAGAAAAGGTTCATGTTGAGGGGTACTTCTGCCCCTACACACGCGTCAGCCCTCACGCGCAGGGAAGACGTAACATTCGGGTAAAATGCGCGCCCGTAGGTGCACCCAACCTGAGCCCCTTCCTCTTCCCCCAACTCTATCTTTGGCCCCTTTGTAATGAACGACACCAAAAGGCGGAACTCCCTCGTTGGGTCTATTGGCGCTCTTAGATCCATCTGTGGTACGAAAAAACCCTGTTGAATACAGAAGTTCATATCAGCTAGCTGGGCGTACACAACCCTCTCCATTTGGCTGAACGAATCAAACGCCAATAAAACGGCCAAGTGGCGGCCTGTCTTCTCCTGCGCGACACGAACTTCCTCGAATATGACACGCGACAGGAAGCGAACTTGTTTGTAAACGTTTTGAAGGACGCTTCCGTAGACTTCATTCACGATCTCGGACTCATTCGCGATCTCGGCCATCTTTTTCAGGGAAAAAACGAACAAAAAGATTTACATCGCGGCCAAAAAAACGCGTTTTCCCATTAGTGTGTTTGCCTAATTTATTGTAATCATTCATTTTTAAAACAGTCAGGTCCTTCACAACCTCAGAAAATGATTTCATTAAATTGGCATATACATTTAAAAACATCTTAGGTCGCACTACTTTTTGCGTTTCAGTTTACGTTTGTTTCCCGGTTGAATAAAGTTGACACCATCCCCTTCATCGTCGGAAATTAAGGCCGGCATTTCGTCCACTTCAGCTTGTACATCATCTTTTTTCATCACAACCATGGCTGGAATTGAATCCCAAAATTTCTCAATCGCTCTAACAACTTCGGCTGGCAGTTTTTTGGCCCCCCGTTCAACTGCCTCTCTCTCCTGGTTCGACACCGAAACGTCCTTGTCTTTCTCCATTGAAAAAAACTGCACGTGAAGCACAACTGGCACAACCAATGTAAGTAAACCTAGTAACTTCAGGGGCGGATTAATTCATCAGCCGGAGTACAATTTTATTTTACAACGCCAACGGCCGTTGGCATTACAGCAATGAAGTTAAGATAAAAACGTCGTAATGCAACGGCTGATAAAACTGGCGTATAATCAATAACGCAAAAAAAATTGGCAAGAACTTTTTTTTGGAGGTCCAACGGCCGTTGGCATCACGTAAATCACAACAGCAATGATGGAAACTGATTTTGCAAGTCCAACGGCCGTTGGCATCAAGAAAATCAGAAGAGGGAGCGACTGCCCAAAAAACGCATAATAATAAAACAAGTACCTTGCAGGTGGTTGACAGACGCGAATCTTGTGTGGCGACGTGGAATCTGCAAGGAATGCGCAAAAACGTTGCAATCAGAATTACAAGGATTACATATTTTCCACATTTAGTTTTTCAGGTCCAACGGCCGTTGGCATGAGATTAATAAGAATACCACTACATGCGTGTGAGAAAATTGTGCCGGGTGACAGAATTAAATCCAAGTTGCCCAGCAGGTGGGAGGGAGGGAGGGAGGGAGGGAGGGAGGGAAGGAGGGAAGGAGGGAGGTAGGGAAGGAGGGAAGGAGGGAAGTAGGGAGGGAGGGAGGAGGGAGGGAGGGAGGAGGGAGGGAAGGAGGGAAGGAGGGAAGGAGGGAAGAAGGGAAGGAGGAAGGAGGGAAGGAGGGAAGGAGGGAAAGGAGTAGGGAAGGAGGAGGGAAGGAGGGAAGGAGGGAAGGAGGGAAGAAGGGAAGGAGGAAGGAGGGAAGGAGGAAGGAGGGAAAGGAGTAGGGAAGGAGGAGGGAAGGAGGGAAGGAGGGAAGGAGGGAAGGAGGGAAGGAGGGAAGGAGGGAAGGAGGGAAGGAGGAAGGAGGGAAGGAGGGAAGGAGGGAAGGAGGGAAGGAGGGAAGGAGGGAAGGAGGGAAGGAGGGAAGGAGGGAAGGAGGGAAGGAGGGAAGGAGGGAAGGAGGGAAGGAGGGAAGGAGGGAAGGAGGGAAGGAGGGAAGGAGGGAAGGATAAATACCTAGGGGGGGTGCTGGCATGCATAAATACCTAGGGGGGTGCTGGCAAGCATAAATACGTCGGGTGGGGTGCTGGCATGCATAAATACCTAGGGGGGGGCTGGCATGCATAAATACCTAGGGGGGGTGCTGGCATGCATAAATACCTAGGGGGGGTGCTGGCATGCATAAATACCTAGGGGGGGTGCTGGCATGCATAAATACCTAGGGGGGGTGCTGGCATGCATAAATACCTAGGGGGGGTGCTGGCATGCATAAATACCTAGAGGGGTGCTGGCATGCATAAATACCGAGGGGGGGTGCTGGCAAGCATAAATACCTAGGGGGGGGTGCTGGCATGCATAAATACCTAGGGGGGGTGCTGGCATGCATAAATACCTAGGGGGGGTGCTGGCATGCATAAATACCTAGGGGGGTGCTGGCATGCATAAATACCTAGAAGGGGGTGCTGGCATGCATAAATACCTAGGGGGGGTGCTGGCATGCATAAATACCTAGGGGGGTGCTGGCATGCATAAATACCTATGGGGGGGTGCTGGCATGCATAAATACCTATGGGGGGGTGCTGGCATGCATAAATACCTAGGGGGGTGCTGGCATGCATAAATACCTATGGGGGGTGCTGGCATGCATAAATACCTAGGGGGGTGCTGGCATGCATAAATACCTAGGGGGGGGTGCTGGCATGCATAAATACCTAGGGGGGGTGCTGGCAAGCATAAATACGTCGGGTGGGGTGCTGGCATGCATAAATACCTAGGGGGGGGGCTGGCATGCATAAATACCTAGGGGGGGTGCTGGCATGCATAAATACCTAGGGGGGGTGCTGGCATGCATAAATACCTAGGGGGGTGCTGGCATGCATAAATACCTAGGGGGGGTGCTGGCATGCATAAATACGTCGGGGGGTGCTGGCATGCATAAATACCTAGGGGGGGTGCTGGCATGCATAAATACCTAGGGGGTGCTGGCATGCATAAATACCTAGGGGGGGTGCTGGCATGCATAAATACCTAGAGGGGTGCTGGCATGCATAAATACCGAGGGGGGTGCTGGCATGCATAAATACCTAGAGGGGGTGCTGGCATGCATAAATACCGAGGGGGGGGTGCTGGCATGCATAAATACCTAGGGGGGGGTGCTGGCATGCATAAATACATGTGGGGGTGCTGGCATGCATAAATACCTAGGGGGGGTGCTGGCATGCATAAATACCTAGGGGGGTGCTGGCATGCATAAATACCGAGGGGGGGTGCTGGCATGCATAAATACCTAGAAGGGGGGGCTGGCATGCATAAATACCTAGGGGGGTGCTGGCAAGCATAAATACGTCGGGGGGGTGCTGGCATGCATAAATACCTAGGGGGGTGCTGGCATGCATAAATACCTAGGGGGGGGTGCTGGCATGCATAAATACCTAGGGGGGGTGCTGGCATGCATAAATACCTAGGGGGGGTGCTGGCATGCATAAATACCTAGGGGGGTGCTGGCATGCATAAATACCGAGGGGGGGTGCTGGCATGCATAAATACCTAGAGGGGGTGCTGGCATGCATAAATACCGAGGGGGGGTGCTGGCATGCATAAATACCTAGGGGGGGTGCTGG
Organism: Mesostigma viride; assembly: GCA_009746045.1. Lineage (NCBI taxonomy): Eukaryota > Viridiplantae > Streptophyta > Mesostigmatophyceae > Mesostigmatales > Mesostigmataceae > Mesostigma > Mesostigma viride. The sequence continues at coordinate 3,908,525 of RPFO01000026.1, forward strand.
CATGCATAAATACATGTGGGGGTGCTGGCATGCATAAATACCTAGGGGGGGTGCTGGCATGCATAAATACCGAGGGGGGTGCTGGCATGCATAAATACCGAGGGGGGGATGCTGGCATGAATAAATACCTAGGGGGGGTGCTGGCATGCATAAATACCTAGGGGGGGTGCTGGCATGCATAAATACCTAGGGGGGGTGCTGGCATGCATAAATACCTAGGGGGGGGTGCTGGCATGCATAAATACCTATGGGGGGGTGCTGGCATGCATAAATACCTAGGGGGGTGCTGGCATGCATAAATACCTATGGGGGGTGCTGGCATGCATAAATACCTAGGGGGGTGCTGGCATGCATAAATACCTAGGGGGGTGCTGGCAAGCATAAATACGTCGGGTGGGGTGCTGGCATGCATAAATACCTAGGGGGGGGGCTGGCATGCATAAATACCTAGGGGGGTGCTGGCATGCATAAATACCTAGGGGGGGGTGCTGGCATGCATAAATACCTAGGGGGGTGCTGGCATGCATAAATACCTAGGGGGGGGTGCTGGCATGCATAAATACCTAGGGGTTCAGCTGCCACTCGTACCGTTTTTTCTGTTTTTATTTTTTAATGGGGGCCGGCCTGGGGCAGCGGCGGCGGGTGGACGAAAACTGATAGCGTTCCCGTTTGTGCATCCCGTGACCACCGGCCACCAAACGGAGGCACGACACCAAGGCAGATCAAGCACCAAAGGAAGCAGCAAGGACGTTGACGTTATTAACCAAGAATGGGGGTGCTGGCATGCATAAATACGTCGGGGGGGTGCTGGCATGCATAAATACCTAGGGGGGTGCTGGCATGCATAAATACCTAGGGGGGGTGCTGGCATGCATAAATACCTAGAGGGGGTGCTGGCATGCATAAATACCGAGGGGGGGGTGCTGGCAAGCATAAATACCTAGGGGGGGTGCTGGCATGCATAAATACATGTGGGGGGTGCTGGCATGCATAAATACCTAGGGGGGGTGCTGGCATGCATAAATACCGAGGGGGGGTGCTGGCATGCATAAATACCGAGGGGGGATGCTGGCATGAATAAATACCTAGGGGGGGGTGCTGGCATGCATAAATACCTAGGGGGGTGCTGGCATGCATAAATACCTAGAGGGGGTGCTGGCATGCATAAATACATGTGGGGGGTGCTGGCATGCATAAATACCTAGGGGGGGGTGCTGGCATGCATAAATACCTAGGGGGGGTGCTGGCATGCATAAATACCTAGGGGGGGTGCTGGCATGCATAAATACCTAGGGGGGGTGCTGGCATGCATAAATACCTAGGGGGGGTGCTGCCATTCGTACCTTTTTTTCTGTTTTTATTTTTTAATGGGGGCCGGCCTGGGGCAGCGGCGGCGGGTGGACGAAAACTGATAGCGTTCCCGTTTGTGCATCCCGTGACCACCGGCCACCAAACGGAGGCACGACACCAAGGCAGATCAAGCACCAAAGGAAGCAGCAAGGACGTTGACGTTATTAACCAAGAATGGGGGTGCTGGCATGCATAAATACGTCGGGGGGGTGCTGGCATGCATAAATACCTAGGGGGGTGCTGGCATGCATAAATACCTAGGGGGGGTGCTGGCATGCATAAATACCTAGGGGGGTGCTGGCATGCATAAATACCTAGGGGGGTGCTGGCATGCATAAATACCTAGGGGGTGCTGGCATGCATAAATACCTAGGGGGGGTGCTGGCATGCATAAATACATGTGGGGGTGCTGGCATGCATAAATACCTAGGGGGGGTGCTGGCATGCATAAATACCGAGGGGGGGTGCTGGCATGCATAAATACCGAGGGGGGGATGCTGGCATGAATAAATACCTAGGGGGGGTGCTGGCATGCATAAATACCTAGAGGGGGGGCTGGCATGCATAAATACCTAGGGGGGGTGCTGGCATGCATAAATACCGAGGGGGGGTGCTGGCATGCATAAATACCTAGGGGGGGTGCTGGCAAGCATAAATACCTAGGGGGGGTGCTGGCATGCATAAATACCTAGAGGGGGTGCTGGCATGCATAAATACCTAGGGGGGGTGCTGGCATGCATAAATACCTAGGGGGGGGTGCTGGCATGCATAAATACCTAGGGGGGGTGCTGGCATGCATAAATACCTAGGGGGGGTGCTGGCATGCATAAATACCGAGGGGGGATGCTGGCATGAATAAATACCGAGGGGGGGATGCTGGCATGAATAAATACCTAGGGGGGGGTGCTGGCATGCATAAATACGTCGGGGGGGGTGCTGGCATGCATAAATACCTAGGGGGGGTGCTGGCATGCATAAATACCTAGGGGGGGTGCTGGCATGCATAAATACCTAGGGGGGGTGCTGGCATGCATAAATACGTCGGGTGGGGTGCTGGCATGCATAAATACCTAGGGGGGGTGCTGGCATGCATAAATACCTAGGGGGGGTGCTGGCATGCATAAATACATGTGGGGGTGCTGGCATGCATAAATACCTAGGGGGGGGTGCTGGCATGCATAAATACCGAGGGGGGGTGCTGGCATGCATAAATACCGAGGGGGGATGCTGGCATGAATAAATACCTAGGGGGGGTGCTGGCATGCATAAATACCTAGGGGGGTGCTGGCATGCATAAATACCTAGAGGGGGTGCTGGCATGCATAAATACCGAGGGGGGGTGCTGGCATGCATAAATACCTAGGGGGGGGGCTGGCATGCATAAATACATGTGGGGGATGCTGGCATGCATAAATACCTAGGGGGGGTGCTGGCATGCATAAATACCTAGGGGGGGTGCTGGCATGCATAAATACCTAGGGGGGGTGCTGGCATGCATAAATACCTAGGGGGGGTGCTGGCATGCATAAATACCTAGGGGGTGGTCCCACGCGGAATGGGGTCATTTTTGGCGCATTTTGCAAGAAAAAAACGCTAGTTTCAATCGTCCGATATCTTTTTTTCGCGCGAATTTGGCGTCCGATCGCGTATTTTCGAGCTAATTTGGTGTCATAATGCTTAATTCATGTCAATTTGAGCGTACATTCCACATCGAGAGGCTTGAAAGTTAGTAATTCATGTAAATTTTACGTGGAGAGACTCTCGAGACATCATCCTAACCTTTGTATTAACCATAGGACGAGCATTGCCAGCGCATGTCCAAGTGCTAACTTCCCCTCAAGCTTTCGAGGGCCTCTTCCGTAATTTCGCTTCCGCGATCTGCTGTTCCGTTTTCGACTTCCTCCTCTTGCTATCGATCTCCTTTGCAGGCGCCCAGACTTCCACATCCTTCCAGCTCTTGCCATCCGTCAGCTTTACCACCTTCATCGCGTAGTCCAGCGGCATCCACCACAACTTGTTCTTCAACTTCCCTCCCTTCTCCCCCTCAGCGAAAAACTTGAATGCGACGTCCCTCCACTTGGTGTCGTATCCAGACACCTGCCCATAAAGCATGACGTCTTCTAGCTTGGCATACATTGGCGTAGCCGTATCCTTGTTCCCTGCTTGCATAATGGCTAAAGTCCACCCATCACACCAAAAGGCCTCTGGTGCTCCGAACCCCATTTCCCCGTCCATAAGTCTCATTTCCAACGTGGGCTTGTCATCATCCTCATCGCCCGCCTGACTGTCTTCCGCCCCCTTAGGCTCCTCCCGTCCGGAAGTGTCAGCATGTACAGCCGCTGGTCCGAAGCCCACCGCCACATTAGCCAAGCGAAGTAACTGCTCCACATCCTCATTACCTGCGAGCAAACCGATCATGCCATCAACGCATGACTAAAATCGAGTTAGTAGAAATCGGACTGCCAACCGTGAAAAATCAAAACACTCTACATACCAGAATTCACTCGCAGATTTTTTCTTACCCTTTTTGGCCTTTTCCTTCGACCTCTGCTCGCAGGTAGACCCCGTCTGGGGGTGGGGGGCAGGCGCCGGGGCGGGTTTGGCGGGCTCGGCAACCTTGGCAGTCTTCGCGGTCTTGGGTAGCTTCTTGGAAGCAACGCGCTCCTTTCCCCCGTCCTCCTCCTCTCCGCCGCCATCCTCCTCCTCCTTCTCCTCCTCATCGTCCGAATCTGAAAGCACAACTGCTTTTCGACGCCGTTTCTGAGGCAGGGCAGGCTTGGGAGGCTTCCCCACCTTGGCCGATTTCTTGGAAGCAACGTGCTCCGCAGCCTTCCCACCCTTGGCGGATTTCTTGGTAGCAACGTGCTGCTCCTCCTCCTCCTCCTCCTCCTCCTCCCCCTCCTCCTCCTCAGCATCGTCGTCCTCCTCCTCCTCCTCCTCCTCAGCATCGTCGTCCGAATCAGCCACTGCCACAACTGGCTTACGAAGCTGCTTCTTCGGTACCTGAGAAATGGCCAGAGTCGGCGGGGGAACCCGAAGCTGCTTCTTCGGTACCTGAGAACTGGGCAGAGGCGCCGGGGTGGGCAGAGTCGCCGGGGGAACCCGAAGCTGCTTCTTCGGAACCTGAAAAACGGGCTGCGACGCGGCAGGCTTGGAAGGCCCACCTCCATCATCCTCAACAAGTGACACGACTGCCCGTCGAGTCACTTGAGAAGCGGGCTTCTTCGCCGCAGGCGGATCCGAATCACCTTCAGGCCCCGTCCTCTGTTCGGCCTGCTGCGTTCTGACCTCGACGGGGGTCTCTCCGCGGTTAGACCCTCCTGCCGGACCTCCATCCCCTCCATCCCCTCCCTCCAACAACTGTTGGTCATCCCTCTCCACCACGGCGGACGATCCCCCAGCTTCGTGGGAAGCTTTTCGCTTCTTCGCCCTTCCGAGCCTAGGCCCCCCATCACCTTCCCCCTGTTCAAGCCGCTCCCACAATTCACTCCCTTTCCCGATCCTTTCCACTATCTCTTGAAACCCCTTAATCTCCGTCTCGGTACCAAACACGATCACCATCGGTTCGAACCTGGAGAAAAAGTCGTGGGCGCAAGCCTTCAGCACATTATCGTACATCCCGCCCGGTTGGGGAATGGACGAAGCTGTCGGGCAAGGACCGAACGCCCACCACCCTCTCTGAAAGTTACTCCACTTATCACCCCAAATGTTCGCCAAGTTCAGCAGGCTCAGGCACGGAAGGGACCTGCCCAAGGGAAAGGGGCGGGCTGAAGCTGAGGCAACCTCGCCTGCCACCTGCTTGACGAGCGACTTGTCATCATCATCACCGTCTAGGGCCTGACAGCAAAACCAGACCCGGCGACGGCCCCAGTCCACACTCTGCCACTCATACTTCACGTCCCACTCCTCCTCCTCCTTCGCCTCCTCCTCCTCCTTCGCCTCCGTCTCCTTCCCCTTCCCCTTCCCCTTCGATCCCTTCTCCAGCCCCTTCACCGGCCCCTTCATCGCCGCCTCCTTCACCCCCCTTCGAGTAATCCAAGTTTTGGAGCGTACTTCCTGAACGCTTCCGGAGCAAAAAGTGCCAAACCCACCGTCTTGTCCTCGCTCTCTTTTAGCAGAATCTCCTGAAAGTCGATCTTGCCATTACTGATATCCTTTCTCGGAATCCTCAGATGTGCGGCGTGTTTTTTGGCTTTAAGAAGGTAGGCGATGTTCCTCGTTATGATGACGGCCACATCCCAAAATTCCCGGTATCTGGCCACAATCTCCTTCCTGCCGACCGGCCGAGCGAGAGGATGGAGATTGAAGACGAGTTCGAAAATATGAGACGCCACAAACTCCTTGCCATTTGCGTCCTTGCATCGCGCTTCCAGCGTCACATCCTCCTTGAATCTGGCGCAAATGGTCAGCCGCAGGCACTCCAGCACATCCTTGGCGATCTCCACCAACTTGGTGAGCTTTTCCGGTCCAACCTGGCAGCTCATGATGCAATCGATCACGGCGTCCATCATAGGAAGGCTGGCCAAGTTCCTGAAAGAAGTCCAAGAGACCTTCTGGCCTTTCTTCTCCCCCTCTGCATTGGCGAATTTGCACCTTTGCATCATCACCTCCTCAGGCGCGGGTTTCGTTGAGGCAGGATCATCAGTCTGCTCCTGTGTCAGACGGAGAAACGTGTTGGCCAGCGTGCGACTGTAAGCGGAATGCACTGAAGCAATGCTGTGGGCCGGCTTTTTCTTTCCTTCTGCTTCCTCCTCGTGTACATCCACCGCTGCCGGCTCCACATTCCCTTCCCTTCCCCCCGCTTGCCGCATAGCCGGGAGGATGTACGTGAGCAGATTGGTGTAGTGGCCATCCGCAATATAGTGGCCCTTCCCACGCGTGACTTTGCCGTATAGATATAGCTTGTTGTAGTTCCACACGTCAAGCAACGCCTGGCCCAGCGTACGATCCGCCACGGCTAAGTCCTCCGAATTCGCCCCCTTGGCGATGTCGAACAGCTTCTCCAGCTTGCCGGTCAGCACCGCCTGCGACATCAATTAACATCGAGCGAGCAACGACAAAACTCAGTCATAAAAGGCGAGGGGTATAGCTGCGGATAGACCCTAACAAAATTCGAAAAAGAAACGGCCGACAATACGCAACGAAAATTCCAACAAAAAAAAGGAGAGGGTCTAGCTGCAGCGAGACCCTCGCAAAAAACTTGAAGCGCACACAAAAAACAACCACGAAAATTCCGAGGGTCTACCCGCAGCTAGACCCTGCCAAAATAGATAGCTTACATCTTCTTTTGCCTTAGGTAGATTTCGAAGCTCACTCCACGACGGGAGCAGGTCGCCACCCTTGAGAAGAACGACGTTCGTACCCATGTAACCACCACGGAATTTCCGCAACAGGTCCTGGAAGGCGTGCTCCGCCTCCTTAGGAGTACTTGCGAAATTGGACTCCGCCCCACCCTCGCACATCATTTTTTGAACCTCTCCCCACCCGCCATCCGGCCCCCTGAGAAACGACTTTAACCCCTTAAAGTAGTGGTTCCCATCCACCACCGCGTACCGGAGAACCAGATACGGTACCGGTCGCCGTTCCTCAAAAAATTTCGGATCGTAGGACTTCATCGCAGTATTGCACAGCAGGTTGAAAACTTGCCGACTGCCCTCGATCTCCTGAGGCAAAACTGCGGCCACCTCGTCCAACCTGGCGTAGGTACGCCACTCAACTCCTCTCGCCTCCTCTCGCCGCTCGTGAGCACCCCCTCCTTAAAAAGCTTGTTGAGTGACCGGAGCAGCTCAAGAAAGGGGGAGAACTCGGGCCAGTTTGGCAGGTCATCGACGTCCGCCATCCGCCTACTCGAGCAGTACTTGAGCATATCCTTCACCAGCGCGAACACGGCGTCATGACCAGGTAACTTCTTCTCCACCGTGGCGTCTTCGTCCCCCCCGTCATCCTGAAGTAAAAAATCGAAAAGGACCGCAGGATTTGCTCAAGTCAGTAATCTTTAGGCCGACCACGACATCCTGTTCAGGGACGAACAAAGTTCTGTTGGAATAGTACCTTACTGACACTAAACACCAAGTCCCGCAGCCGGTCAGCGTCTACCCGCAGCGAGAGGTCTAAATTTTCACAACAATCGTACCTGTCCAGTTTTCTGCTGCTTCTTGGCCTCCTTAGCCTTCTCCTTCTCCGCCTTCTTCGCCTCCTTCTCCGCCGCCTTCGCCTCCGCGTTCTTCTTACTGTTGGCCTTTGCCACCGCATTCAGCGCCCTTTTTCCCTCAGCGGCCCGACGACGAAAATCAGCCTTCATGAATTTCTCGATCTTGTCAACCTTTGCCTCTGAGTACTCCTTAGGCTGCCACTTGAAATTCTTGGTGGCTTTCGACTTCACCAGATTTGCGAATTCATATGCCAATTCACTCTTAAAGGTAGCGTCACCCAACACCTCCGTATCGAAATCGGCATCGACTTCCGCCTCAAGTCGTGTCAGGTACTTGCGAAACTCGGACCCCGCAGGTCCCTCCGAATCGACGCCATCGGGCGGAGACTTAAGCATGATCAGGCCAACAGCAATAATATGATCCTTCGCAACCTTCTTGCGGGAATCCAGCTTTTCCCTTTCATGCTGACTCAATTCGGGCTTCGCCGCCTTCCCCCCCGCAGTACCCCCAGCGACAGCCCCCGCCTGCATGACAAAAAAAAACGAACAAGAAGGGACTTGACCTCAGTTCGATTGTTGCACCATCGTCTCTCTGCGGAGATACCCCTCAGCACGAAAAAAATCACACGAACTCGCGGCGGATGAACGTACCTGCACAGCCACTTCTCCCTCAGCGTCTCCCCCATCCTCATCTCCTCCAGCGTTTTCATCCCCCCATCCTCATCTCCTCCAGCGTTTTCTTCCTCTCCGGCAGCGCCTGCTGAGGCCAAACCCCCCGCCTGTCAACACCGAATACGACAGCTCATTGGAAATCAAAATTAGTCGATATTTGTATATTTCGCATAATGCGCTCACTAAAACTTCAGGCGAAATGCAGACATCCGGATATCGTTTAATGCTTACCATTTCCATCTCGAGTCCAGACCAAATACCAGCACTGTCAACAGCCATCGCCGCAGCCGCCCCCTGAAAAAAGACAACAGATTGGTTGGGGGCACCGTTGAAATTAGCCGAACATGTCAGTCTCAATAAAAGGGTGAGGGTCTACCTGCAGCTAGACCCCATGTAAGATGCTCGTGGAAACTCGACGGACAAGCACCCACCTTATCAACCAAGTCTGACAAATTAGGTAAATCCTCCGATACGTCCCCTGGCATGGAGCCCCCCTGCATGATATGACAGGACAAACCATGAAGGTTGGTCAGCATATAGAGCCCTATTCAGGGAATGGAAACAACCCAAATCGATAAACGATATCGGCAAGTTAACGTACCGAAACGTAGAACTTCCACCTCCTCAAAATCTTCCCCAAAGGCCATATCGGCACTTGATGGGCTCTCTCCTTTTCCAGTTGCCGCCTCAATTCCGCCTCGAAGAACAACTCGAGGGACTGCCAATGGCCTCCCGCCTCTAAATCAGACCACTCCGTGTCTGTCTTGGTTCGGATACTCTGGAGACAATCAACCAACGAGATTTGATCCAACCATTCCTGGACGACTTCCCGGTATGGCTTATATGTCTGAATAACATGGAAGTCCTCCCGGTGCCGGAAACTTTGGATCACCTGTCCAGCCCAATCCAAAAAGAAAGCGACCGCTTCCCGCGAAAGGCTGGCGTCCGGGCTGACAAGAAAGTCAGTCCGCCACTTAACAAAAGATTGCAGTAAGTGGTCTCTTGCCATGTCCAAATGCGCGATCACTTCATGTGCGCGCTCCTCCAATCCTCCTACGTCATTCATTCTTCCCGGCACAATTACGATATAGTCACTGTTGGACGTGTCAACAAATCCTTGCCTGACAATATCAAACACTTCATCTTCCGACAGTGAAGCCCTCGAATCCGCTCTCATATCTCCAGTCATGAGTTTAAAGAGCTGATGCAACGCAGTGGTTTTCAAGGTTTCCATATAGGAAGCCTCGATGCATGTGAAGCCAATGTGGACCTCGAACTTTTCAACCTCATCAAAGAGCGTCGACCATATTAAAGCACGACGGGGAAAGTAACGTCCGACATCCTCCTTCAGATTAAGGATGCACGAATGCGCGATCTTCAAAACCTCATACATGTCGTCACCAACGACCCTCTTCCCATGAATGGCTCGCTGTGTGGCTTCGAACAATGCAAGACGGCCCAGGCGGTCGTTCTTCCAAATTATGTGTGCCGACTCCGGACGGTCCACGACGACACCGGACTTCTCTGCAAACGCTATCTCGGCCGAAAGAAAGCGGATCAAGCCTCTCAAGCCCTTTTCGGTTTTACGACTCACCCCAGCCTCAGACTCAGTCTGAGCCAGGTACTGTTTCAGAATGGCCAGCGTGTCGGGCTGCAGACAACAAGAGTAAAAAAAAGGCCACACATCGTCGTCGTCGTCGTCAACAACCTTAACTCCTAGGTCAACGTCTCTCCGCAGCTAGACCCTTACGATCAATGTATGACATAAAATCCCACCCTTTCTACGATACACACACGCCGTTCAAGCCATCTGAAAAATGTACGTCTCACATTAATAAACATACCTGATAATCGACTGAAAATCCTTCGTGAAGAAGGGGTGGGCTCCCGTTCTCGTCCTTCTCCCCCTCAACTGCCTTCGCAGCCTCCTCCTCCTTCCTCGCAGCCTCCTCCATCTTCCTCGCGGCCTCTTCCGCCTTCATCCTCTCCTGTCGCATCTGCAAAAAAAGAGCGGCCTCCTCCGCAAGAACTTCCTTCGCTGCCGCCTCCGTCTTCTTCTTCGCCTCCTCCTTCTGCTTCGCCACCAGGATCCTGTGCTCCTTCTCCTGGGCAGCCTTTTTCTCCTTGTACTCCCTCTCCTCCTCCTCCCTCTCCGCCTTCTCCAGCCTCTCCTTCTCCTCCCTCTCCACCCTCTCCCTCTCCGCCTTCTCGATGGCCTCCCTCTCCGCCTTCTCCTTCTCCTTGTCCTTCTTGTCGAGAGCCGCGTATTCGTCAGCAAAGCTTGCGGCCATTGCTAACAAATCGGACAACCGCTTCTGACGCGACTCCCTCCCGTTAGTCTGATCGCGCTCGTCCTCCTCAACAAGCTCACTGATAGACTTCCTCAGCTTCCTGAGCTCTTTGGTGCGGTCGTCTTCCTCTACCCACTCGGCCGCAGGCTTACGCTTAGAACTGGAATGCTTGGGGGACGGCGAGCGGGACGCAGAAGCGGGGGACTTGGGTGGCGGCGAGCGGGACTTGGGGGAAGCAGAGCGGGACGGCGAGCGGGTCGCAGTTGCGGGGTTCTTGGTTGACGGCGAGGGGGACTTGCGAGAAGGAGAGCGGGACGCGGTAGCGGGGGGAACTTTGGGCGGAGAGGGGGACTTGCGGTTCGGCGAACGGGTCGCAGTTGCGGGGGACTTGGGGGACTTGCGGGGCGGCGAGCGGGACGCAGTAGCTCCGGCCGACTTGGGGGGCGGCGATGGAGACTTACGGGGCGGAGAGCGGGACGGAGCGCGAGACGCAGCAGCGAGAGAGGTGGGGGGTATAATTCTGTCCAACTCGCTGGGGGGCAAGTTGGACTTGGAGGGCGAGGGGGACTCGGTGGGGGGGACCTCGCAAGATCTTTTACGGGACCGAACTGCAACGAAGGAAACTCCTCCGTTGCCGTTCGGTCCGGCGAGGTGTTCGCCGTCATCTTGGGTGAAACGGGAGTGGCCTTGACAGAATCGGAATAGGAGGACGACATCTGCAGAACAATATCAAAAAAGCAAGTTTCACAAATGTCATTCAGAATCTGAATCGCCGGCAGAAAAACGATGGGGAGGGTCTCGCTGCAGCTAGACCCTTTCGTGGATTCTAAAAGGGACATTTAGTTTAATGCAAAACTTTGGCGTCTCGCTGCAGCGAGACCCTCACTTCAAGCAAAAACAAATCATTTTTAGGGTGAGCGTAAACAAGCAACCTCCCATCATGCAAACATAAAAAAGTATACATTCCTTGGGGTCTCGCTGCAGCGAGACCCTAACGTCAAACAAAAACAAATAATTTTTAGGGTGAGCGAAGAAAGCCCCCTCCCATCTTGCAAACATTAAAAGTCGACATTCGTAGGGGTCTCGCTGCAGCGAGACCCTAACACCGATACAAAAACAAATCATTTTAAGGGTGAGAAAAGAAAGACCCCCCATCATGAAAACATGAAAAATTGACATTCCTTGGGGTCTCGCTGCAGCGAGACCCTAACGTCAATACAAAAACAAAATTCCGAGGGTCTACCCGCAGCGAGACCCTTACGACCACGTATAAATACATGTGGGGGGGGAAGCTACGTATAAATACATGTGGGGGGGGATGCTATGTATAAATGCATGTGGGGGGTGCTGGCATTAATAATTAAATGTGGGGGGTGATGGCATGAATAAATAAATGTGGGGGGGTGCTGCCATGAATAAAAGAATGTGGGGGTGTGATGGCATGAATAAATGAATGTTGGGGGTGCTGGCATTAATAATTAAATGTGGGGGGGTGATGGCATGAATAAATAAATGTGGGGGGGTGCTGCCATGAATAAAAGAATGTGGGGGTGTGATGGCATGAATAAATAAATGTGGGGGGTGCTGCCATGAATAAAAGAATGTGGGGGGGTGCTGCCATGAATAAAAGAATGTGGGGGTGTGATGGCATGAATAAATGAATGTTGGGGGGTGCTGGCATTAATAATTAAATGTGGGGGGGTGATGGCATGAATAAATAAATGTGGGGGGTGCTGCCATGAATAAAAGAATGTGGGGGTGTGATGGCATGAATAAATGAATGTTGGGGGGTGCTGGCATTAATAATTAAATGTGGGGGGTGATGGCATGAATAAATAAATGTGGGGGTGTGCTGCCATGAATAAAAGAATGTGGGGGGTGATGGCATTAATAATTAAATGTGGGGGGATGATGGCATGAATAAATAAATGATACGTAGCATCACCCCCCCACATGTATTGATACGTAGCATCACCCCCCACGTGTATTAATACGTAGCATCCCCCCCACATGTATTGATACGTAGCAGCACCCCCCCACATGTATTGATACGTAGCAGCACCCCCCCACATGTATTGATACGTAGCAGCACCCCCCCACATGTATTGATACGTAGCATCCCCCCCACATGTATTGATACGTAGCAGCACCCCCCCACATGTATTGATACGTAGCAGCACCCCCCCACATGTATTGATACGTAGCAGCACCCCCCCACATGTATTGATACGTAGCAGCACCCCCCCACATGTATTGATACGTAGCAGCACCCCCCACGTGTATTGATACGTAGCATCCCCCCCACATGTATTGATACGTAGCAGCACCCCCCCACATGTATTGATACGTAGCAGCACCCCCCCACATGTATTGATACGTAGCAGCACCCCCCCACATGTATTGATACGTAGCAGCACCCCCCACATGTATTGATACGTAGCAGCACCCCCCCACGTGTATTGATACGTAGCAGCACCCCCCCACATGTATTGATACGTAGCAGCACCCCCCCACATGTATTGATACGTAGCAGCACCCCCCACATGTATTGATACGTAGCACCCCCCCACATGTATTGATACGTAGCAGCACCCCCCCACATGTATTGATACGTAGCAGCACCCCCCCACATGTATTGATACGTAGCAGCACCCCCCCACATGTATTGATACGTAGCAGCACCCCCCCACATGTATTGATACGTAGCAGCACCCCCCCACATGTATTGATACGTAGCAGCACCCCCCCACATGTATTGATACGTAGCAGCACCCCCCCACATGTATTGATACGTAGCAGCACCCCCCCACATGTATTGATACGTAGCAGCACCCCCCCACATGTATTGATACGTAGCAGCACCCCCCCACATGTATTGATACGTAGCAGCACCCCCCCACATGTATTGATACGTAGCAGCACCCCCCCACATGTATTGATACGTAGCACCCCCCCACATGTATTGATACGTAGCACCCCCCCACATGTATTGATACGTAGCAGCACCCCCCCACATGTATTGATACGTAGCAGCACCCCCCCACATGTATTGATACGTAGCAGCACCCCCCCACATGTATTGATACGTAGCAGCACCCCCCCACATGTATTGATACGTAGCACCCCCCCACATGTATTGATACGTAGCAGCACCCCCCCACATGTATTGATACGTAGCAGCACCCCCCCACATGTATTGATACGTAGCAGCACCCCCCCACATGTATTGATACGTAGCAGCACCCCCCCACATGTATTGATACGTAGCAGCACCCCCCCACATGTATTGATACGTAGCAGCACCCCCCCACATGTATTGATACGTAGCAGCACCCCCCCACATGTATTGATACGTAGCAGCACCCCCCCACATGTATTGATACGTAGCAGCACCCCCCCACATGTATTGATACGTAGCACCCCCCCACATGTATTGATACGTAGCAGCACCCCCCCACATGTATTGATACGTAGCAGCACCCCCCCACATGTATTGATACGTAGCAGCACCCCCCCACATGTATTGATACGTAGCAGCACCCCCCCACATGTATTGATACGTAGCAGCACCCCCCCACATGTATTGATACGTAGCAGCACCCCCCCACATGTATTGATACGTAGCACCCCCCCACATGTATTGATACGTAGCACCCCCCCACATGTATTGATACGTAGCAGCACCCCCCCACATGTATTGATACGTAGCAGCACCCCCCCACATGTATTGATACGTAGCAGCACCCCCCCACATGTATTGATACGTAGCAGCACCCCCCCACATGTATTGATACGTAGCAGCACCCCCCCACATGTATTGATACGTAGCAGCACCCCCCCACATGTATTGATACGTAGCACCCCCCCACATGTATTGATACGTAGCAGCACCCCCCCACATGTATTGATACGTAGCAGCACCCCCCCACATGTATTGATACGTAGCAGCACCCCCCCACATGTATTGATACGTAGCAGCACCCCCCCACATGTATTGATACGTAGCAGCACCCCCCCACATGTATTGATACGTAGCAGCACCCCCCCACATGTATTGATACGTAGCAGCACCCCCCCACATGTATTGATACGTAGCACCCCCCCACATGTATTGATACGTAGCAGCACCCCCCCACATGTATTGATACGTAGCAGCACCCCCCCACATGTATTGATACGTAGCAGCACCCCCCCACATGTATTGATACGTAGCAGCACCCCCCCACATGTATTGATACGTAGCAGCACCCCCCCACATGTATTGATACGTAGCACCCCCCCACATGTATTGATACGTAGCAGCACCCCCCCACATGTATTGATACGTAGCAGCACCCCCCCACATGTATTGATACGTAGCAGCACCCCCCCACATGTATTGATACGTAGCAGCACCCCCCCACATGTATTGATACGTAGCAGCACCCCCCCACATGTATTGATACGTAGCACCCCCCCACATGTATTGATACGTAGCAGCACCCCCCCACATGTATTGATACGTAGCAGCACCCCCCCACATGTATTGATACGTAGCAGCACCCCCCACATGTATTGATACGTAGCAGCACCCCCCCACGTGTATTGATACGTAGCAGCACCCCCCCACATGTATTGATACGTAGCAGCACCCCCCCACATGTATTGATACGTAGCAGCACCCCCCCACATGTATTGATACGTAGCAGCACCCCCCCACGTGTATTGATACGTAGCAGCACCCCCCCACATGTATTGATACGTAGCAGCACCCCCCCACATGTATTGATACGTAGCAGCACCCCCCCACATGTATTGATACGTAGCAGCACAATTTTAGTCAGCCTACCATCCACGTTGCGGCAAAAGATCACCTTTTTTTGTGTTTCGGCAAAATGAAGATTTCTTGCAAACTATCGTTATGCAGGCAGGTAGCAACGTCCGATGTTATAATCCGGCAGGTAGCATGCAAACGTCGAAACGATATGAAGGGGAAAAAAAGCATCAAACAGGAGCACCGATTAGAAACGCAGCAAATGCAGTATGTGCACATCTACACCTATAACCTAACCAGACCAAAGGCATAGCAAACATGGAAAGGGTGACCCAAGTGAAAGCCTAGCACCACCATGATCGACATGTGCGAGACCAAGAAACGCTCCATGGCAACTAGACTAAAGGGATGGATGCCAGATGTGGATTAGGATCGGCTTAGCTGACTCTACCGAGATGTCTGCAGGGTTTAGCTAGCAACGAAAAGAAGGAAGCCAGACATTTTTATCACTCTTGCTGCAACATAGAGTTTCTTGCGATGGCAGCAAGGACATGTCTTCGCCCAGCTGGCTAACTGTGTCGTCGGCGTGCATGCGCTGTTTAGTTGCCGTTTTTGATAGAACAATTTTAGTCAGCCTACCATCCAGGATGCGGCAAAAGCTCACCTTTTTTTCGTTGTGCGGCGAAAGCAGACCGATTTCCTTGTAAACTTCCGGCACCAGGCAGGTATCAACGTAGGATTTTATAATCCAGCAGGTAGCATGCAAACGTCGAAACGATATGGCAGCTCGTATCAGCTATGGGGTCTCTCTGCGGCTGCGCTTCTTTTTCGATGGGCGATGGGACGGTCGCAATTCGCAAAACGGACGCGGCGTCACAGGGCTGAACGGTATTGAAAAAATTGGAAACGTGGCATCCTCGTTCCTCCCCACGGAACTGAAAACTGGAAGCGCGGCGCTGGTGCAAAAGCTCGATCCCATCTTTTGGAACCAAGCTAGCGGATTGGACGACATCCAATATGCCGTCACCCGTGCTTGTGGCCGCAGGTATAAAAAGAGACGACCTCCAGCCCATTTACCTGGGAACATTCGGATGTTTGGCTGACATCGTTACCATGCGTCAATGTACAATGAGGTTCTGGGTTCGATTCCTGGTGTGGTCATGGAAATAAATTTTTTTCTGCACATCTACTGAAATCAGTCATAGCACCAAACAATCACGCTGCAGCGAGACGCTATAGCCCTGGAGCCCGCTGATAAACCTGACATCCGGTACGTCTTACTATCATAGATTGCCGAACTATATAATAATAATAGTCTATACCACTTTTTCTTGTAAATGATTTACTAAATAATGATTCTATATACTTTAACATACCATATTATTAAAGTATGTGGAATTTAACCATGCTATTCACAATATATTATAAAATCTTTTGCAAAATATACTGTAATTAGTATATATATTTTCTGATAAACAATTTTATCAATGCTACTGTGTTATTTTTGTTATTCTCGCCATGCAGGTATCTGAGTGTTCTGGGAGAACTAATAAGAGAATGAGCCGCGAAGGTGAGGAAAACCTGAAATCTTTTCGTCCTTATTGGGGTCTCTCTGCAGCTAGACCATTTATAACCACAAGCAATAGCTTAAATTCAAGGGTCTCGCTGCAGCTAGACCCTCTTTATGGTTGCTATAAAATTAATGAATCAGAAGTCTGTGATTTAACAATCGCACGCCGCAATGAAGGGTCTAGCTGCAGCGAGACCCCAATCTTGGTCGGGGTATGCTAAGTTCACCACATCAGGTAATCTTTTCGTCTAACGGAAAAAGCCCCTCTAAGGGTCTAGCTGCAGCTAGACCCCAATCGTGGTAAAAAATGATACACTTTCGAACTTTGTCTGTAATTGTCGCTTTTCCCAACGATACTCGATTTGCATGGATTTCGTTGTGCCGGTCGTCATGGCATGCAGCACGCGAACGGGTGGGAGTTTTCGCCCTTGCGTCCGGTCGTCCAGGATTCAGTGCAATTAAGTTGAACACCGGGACGAAGCAGTCAACTGGCGCAAAAAGGGTTTTCGGAGATGAGAACCAGAATCCAGCGCAGCCTGAAGCCAAGGAAGTCAAGCGGCCGGGAGAATACTCGAAATCAAAGAGGGTTATTGGGGAATATTTCGCTGACCAGGCGTTTGAAGCGGCTCAGGCGATGACAAAACCCGAGGGGCGGGGGCCGGCTTTCGACCAGATGATTGCTGGCTTTAACTCTAGGGCCGCTGAACTAGGTCACGGGAAGTATCATGAGGAGGCGAAAAAGCTTTACAATCAGGAGCGGATGGCAGAACTGAACAGGTTCTGGGTGGCTCGGATTAACGGCTTTTTTGATGGTCTGACCAAAAGCGACGCAGACAGAGACGTCAGGATGGTGCTGATGTCCACGCTTTACTGTGGTGACGACTTGGAGAAGGAGTTTTCGGCCGCGGAGTTGGAGAACCTGACGGGGATGGACGCCAAGAAGATTCGCGGAATTCGCGCGATACGAAGGCAGCAGAAGTTGGACTACCTCAGACACGCGCAGGCTCGCAAGGGGCGCCCTTTGCCGCAATTCGTGATTGACGCGATAGTGGACGCGTGGATGCACGATGATGAGTCGCGCGCCTCCTCCCAGATGAAGGATGTCAAGCGCACTTACAGCAGGGAGGGTCGTGGCAATCACGGGGTGCTCGTCGCCGTTGAGGGAGCGCGCTATTACATGACCTCCAAGGAGGACATGTACAATCACTTTCTCGAAAAGCATGCGTACTGGAACAAAAGGAGTAACCAGTATGATAAGGACGTGGGCATTCACGTGGGCTACACGACCTTCTGCAAATACGCGCCCGATTGCATCAAGGGCAAGTGGAAGGAGAGGAACCTGTGCGCGTGTGAGAAGCACGTCACCATGCAGTCGGCCATGGGGGCGTGGACCAAGCACTCCAATGCGAACCACGGCAAGAACTGCAAGTGTGGCGCGGAGTGTGCGGGATGCTCCAAGTACAGAGAGCCGGACGGTACTTGCGGAATGTGGAAAGCCATTCACTCGACGGACTGGATCAAGCACTTTCACTGCCCGGTGTCCGCCGAGACTGACGGCAGGGATAACGGGCTGCGTGAAGGGGGCGGAATGGGCGGGGGGATGGAAGAGGGGGAGGGGGAAGATGAATGGCGGGGACGGGACCTGGAAGACCTCGACATTTCTGAGAGGCTGGTGGAGGACGAAGATGGGGTGCCGAGGACGGAGAGGGTTCACCGCATACTGAAGATGGCGTGTGTGGAGGGGTTCTGTCCTGAGGAATCATGCGGCATCCATAATAACTGGGTGCAGTGTGATCGGGACAAGAATTCCACGGAGATTCTGAATTGGTTCAAGTTCGAGATGGTGGAGCAGACTGTGACCCGACGGGTGAATGTGAGTTGGTTTCGATTTTATTTCTCCGTTAATATGTTGTTGACTTTTTTTTTTGTGACCTATAGCTGCAGCGAGACCCTTTGTGAGTTGCAGTTATCTTATCGAAATGCGATTTTATTGCAAATCGAAACTGTCTGCGGACCTTTGCGAAACAGGGCGAGACCGATGGCAGGGCGGCGAAGAAGGTGAAGCGGCCCGAGCAAGTCCAAATGAGGTCCACCCCAGCTGAGCTGCGGGACGAGATTCTTAAGATGTGGGACAAGTTCACCGTGCACTGCTTTACGGCCTGGTCGCAGGCGGATACAATCAAGGATCGGGAGAAGAATCTGAGAGAGGGGGACGTGCTCGTGCACGGCGACTGGGCCGAGAACTACGAGAACAGCAGCTACGTCCAACTGCAGTCGCAGTACTTCCACAAGCGCAGCCACATCCTGATGCCCATGATCGTGCGTTATCGGCTCAACGGCGAGCTGGAAAAGCGCGTCTTCTTTTTCCTGGGGGATTCCAGTATCAAGCGGGGCGAGCGCGCACTCGTATACGCTCTTCGCAAGATTCTGGAAACCCTGCGGGTAGAAGTAGGGGTAGAGGTGCGAAACCTGTACATGTGCTCGGACAACTGCGCGGTGCAGTTTAAGTCCAGGTACGTGATTAACCAGATTAACGGTCTGCTCATGGGGGATCCCGACCTGCAGGCCTTTGAGTTCCACTACATGGGGGAGCAGCATGGGAAGGGGGAGGTGGATGGTCAAGGAGCGAAGTGCAAGTGCGTCTTGAGGGAAATGCAGAGGATTCCCGAAAACCAGCACATACTTGAGACCCACCAGCTAGTCGCCTACTTGAACCAGAACTGGCAGGGCGGCAAGACATCGAGCAGGGAGTCGGCCCGCGCGCGGGCCGAGAACGTCACTCGCCACTTCTTCCTTTTACCCCCGGTACGGAATTTGTGTTATTTCAGGTTTTAAGACGTCAACTGCCGCTGTTCTATAAAAATTCAAACCCAATAAAGGTATCTCTGCAGAGAGACCCTATATACTGTCAATGGGTTGCTTTTCTTTTAGGTATGAAATTTCGCTTGTTCTATCGGTATGAAGGGGTCTCTCTGCAGCTATACCCTGTGTCGAATTTCGATCACTTGATATCTTGTCGTACGTTGTTATTATGATTCGAATGGGGTCTCTCTGCAGCTATACCCTGTGTCGAATTTCGATCACTTAATATCTTGTCGTACGTTGTTATTATGATTCGAATGGGGTCTCTCTGCAGCTATACCCTGTGTCGAATTTTGATCACTTGATGTCTTGTCGTTATTTTTTTTTTAAGGGGTCTCTCTGCAGCTATACCCTGTTTTATTGGTTTTTGGTCAATTTTGCTAACTTGAACGGTATTCTTTTTGCCCTAACTATTTGATGACAGGACGTCGAGTCCGGCCGACGCGCGGAGGTGGAGGAGGTGCCTGGCATCAAGAAGGCGCATTGGTGGCGACTGGACAAGTCCGACCCTGGCCTTTTGATGATTAGGCGCTATTCCTGCTACTGTCCGCCCTGTTTGGCTGGGCGGTTTGAGGGATGTCTAAGCGAGTGGTCGTTTATCATCGAGTTCAATGATGCAGGAAGCTCGATGAAAACTGTCCGTTTGCTGCCACCGAGCCAGCCCAACCCTCCGGTTCGCATGGTGACGCGGGGGGAGCAGCTGAAGGACAAGCGGGAGGCGATGGGCCGGCAGATGAGACTCCACGACTATGTGGCAGTTCCATCGGACAAGGACACGGATCACGATCCCATCCACCCGTTCTGGTTGGCTGAGGTTGTAAGCGAAGCCGGGCCGATCGTGTTAGACGAGAACTTCGAGAGGTGGGTCGAGGGCCGGAACGGACGGGAGAAGGAGCTGTTCCTCGCCGGGAACGGCATTCTTCCCGTTCGGATTTGGAAGCGGGATAAGCATGACCCCCTGCATTTCACGCTCAACGTTGAGGATTGGCCACCGTCACGCCAGCCCGAGCTTGTGAATTGCTATCTCTGCGTCGCTCCGGCTCTCCGGCTAGAAGCACGCGTGCGCAGCGACGGAATGTGTGCCGACATCAGGATGAGCAAGGAGCTCGACAAGTGGCTTACTACGCTGGTGATCAAGGATGAAGCCCCGGAGGGGCCGGCACCGACTTAAACAAGAAATTGGGGTCTCGCTGCGGGTAGACGACGCCCTAGTTTCGGCTCGTATTATATCTTTAGAGTGGGGCTTCAGTAGGGTGTAAAAAGGTGGCCGCATATATTGTATATATTTTTGAGATCTTTCTGTGGTCAAGTTTAAGGGTAGTTGATAATTTTTTGCGGCCTTCAATTAACAGTTATTTTTTACTGCAACATAATTTTATGCTGTATATTTAAATAATGATAAGGATTTCGATATTTTTTTGCACAATCTATTCGACATTTGTTTCTGCATGTCGAGAATTTATTGCTCCACCCCCACAAAAAAAATCGTTCCGGAACTGTTCGAAGCGAATAGCACTGACAGGATTCGAACCCGGGTCCACCTTAATGTTCGGAGTGAGGTAGGCCAGCCATCATGTTCCGCACTCAAATCTGGCTCGGGTCCGATCCCTCCCATTGCTCTTCGCTTCGAACAGCTCCGGAACAAGTTAGGTTGGGGTTGGAGCAATAAATACTTATTTGCCGGGCGCAGTTGTCATTCCGCCTAGTACAATTGCGTCACTAGTACAATTTTTGTCTGGGTACGGTACGAACCAATAACGCAATATTTAGTATCTAATCGCCGCTGCTCTTGCTGAATTTTATCCGGAAGCTGAAAAAGGTGTCCGGTGAAGCGAATACTAGTGACTGGTGGTCGTGCCCTTCCATTACTCCTTATCGACAAATTTTGGGTTCTACCTGCAGTTATAACCCTTGCGCGTCTGGCTGTCGGGGTCACCAATTTCCTGTCGATTGCAAGCAGCCAACCTTGCCGAAATTTAACACTGTCACAAATGGAGCAGAGCAATATTTTCGGTTCTCAGCATACCTATGTGATGGTCGACAAAAATGAGCACGCTGCAAACATCAGAATTGATGTAGAGTTGCTCGGACCTTCTGCACAGTGGGGTGCAGGTGTCATTGCGTTCGGCAATGGCATGATCGATCTGGTGCCACCCGATTCAGATTTGAACCCTGCTTACCAATGCGTGCCTGACAATCAGGCGAGAGTGGTGGTGGAGAGCACGGAAATTCCGGGCTCTCCCAATGTATCAATGATGCGCCTGAGGGCCGAGGCCCAGCAGGAGTTCCTGGCTGCTGCGGAGAACGGCGGGGCCAAGTGGAACACCAAAATGTATACAGGCGAGCCTCCCAACTACAGGGGAGACCAGTACCAGGGAGTGTACTCCTTCGGCGATTTTGACATCGACGGATGGGGCACCTTTTTCTAGGCGCAATGCCTAAGTTGTCAAATACTCCGACAATGTCAAAATTGCGAATGATAAAATTACGGACATGTGCACATATATGTACTGATTCAATAAAAAATTTCGGCAATTTTGTTCCCGGCATTGATAATCAAAAGCTGCTAGCAAGCCAAGGACTTCAAAAGTGGCAATAGATCGATGTAGGTCGTCGATAAACTTGTCTAGTCGTCATATTTCGGTCGCAAAATTCGTGCGTGGCCTGCAGGCATCGGACAAAGTGCACGCAACAGCAGGAGTCGGTTGAGTTCGAAGCACGGCAGACACAAAATTTCGGCGCAAAGTCCGTCGGGCGAAAAATTCGCTCGGCTGCCAAATTTTCGGCAAGAATTTCGGCGCAATGTCCGGTTTTCGGACGATTGAAATTAGCGTTTTTTTCTTGCAAAAATCTACCCCATTCCGCGTGGGACCACCCTAGGGGGGGGTGCTGGCATGCATAAATACCTAGAGGGGGTGCTGGCATGCATAAATACCGAGGGGGGGTGCTGGCATGCATAAATACCTAGGGGGGGTGCTGGCATGCATAAATACCTAGGGGGGGGGCTGGCATGCATAAATACCTAGGGGGGGGCTGGCATGCATAAATACCTAGGGGGGGTGCTGGCATGCATAAATACCGAGGGGGGTGCTGGCATGCATAAATACCTAGGGGGGGGTGCTGGCATGCATAAATACCGAGGGGGGGTGCTGGCATGCATAAATACCGAGGGGGGATGCTGGCATGCATAAATACCTAGGGGGGGGTGCTGGCATGCATAAATACCTAGGGGGGGGGCTGGCATGCATAAATACCGAGGGGGGTGCTGGCATGCATAAATACCTAGGGGGGGGGCTGGCATGCATAAATACGTCGGGGGGGTCGCTGGCATGCATAAATACCTAGGGGGGGTGCTGGCATGCATAAATACCTAGGGGGGGTGCTGGCATGCATAAATACCTAGGGGGGGGTGCTGGCATGCATAAATACCTAGGGGGGGGTGCTGGCATGCATAAATACCTAGGGGGGTGCTGGCATGCATAAATACCTAGGGGGGGGGCTGGCATGCATAAATACCAAGGGGGGGGTGCTGGCATGCATAAATACCGAGGGGGGGGTGCTGGCATGCATAAATACCTAGGGGGGGTGCAGGCATGCATAAATACCGAGGGGGGGTGCTGGCATGCATAAATACCTAGGGGGGGTGCTGGCATGCATAAATACCTAGGGGGGGGGCTGGCATGCATAAATACCTAGGGGGGGCTGGCATGCATAAATACCTAGGGGGGGTGCTGGCATGCATAAATACCTAGGGGGGGTGCTGGCATGCATAAATACCTAGGGGGGGGGCTGGCATGCATAAATACGTCGGGGGGGTCGCTGGCATGCATAAATACCTAGGGGGGTGCTGGCATGCATAAATACCTAGGGGGGGGTGCTGGCATGCATAAATACCTAGGGGGGGGGCTGCCATTCGTACCTTTTTTTCTTTTTTTATTTTTAAGCCGGCCTGGGGCAGCGGCGGCGGGTGGACGAAAACTGATAGCATTCCCGTTCGTGCATCCCGTGACCACCGGCCACCAAACGGAGGCACGACACCAAGGCAGATCAAGCACCAAAGGAAGCAGCAAGGACGTTGACGTTATTAACCAAGAATGGGGGTGCTGGCATGCATAAATACGTCGGGGGGGTGCTGGCATGCATAAATACCTAGGGGGGGTGCTGGCATGCATAAATACCTATGGGGGGGTGCTGGCATGCATAAATACCTATGGGGGGTGCTGGCATGCATAAATACCTAGGGGGGGTGCTGGCATGCATAAATACCTATGGGGGGGTGCTGGCATGCATAAATACCTAGGGGGGGTGCTGGCATGCATAAATACCTAGGGGGGGGCTGGCATGCATAAATACCTAGGGGGGGTGCTGGCAAGCATAAATACGTCGGGGGGGGTGCTGGCATGCATAAATACCTAGGGGGGGGGCTGGCATGCATAAATACCTAGGGGGGGTGCTGGCATGCATAAATACCTAGGGGGGGTGCTGGCATGCATAAATACCTAGGGGGGTGCTGGCATGCATAAATACCTAGGGGGGGTGCTGGCATGCATAAATACGTCGGGGGGGGTGCTGGCATGCATAAATACCTAGGGGGGGTGCTGGCATGCATAAATACCTAGGGGGGGTGCTGGCATGCATAAATACCTAGGGGGGGTGCTGGCATGCATAAATACCTAGAGGGGGTGCTGGCATGCATAAATACCGAGGGGGGGTGCTGGCATGCATAAATACCTAGAGGGGGTGCTGGCATGCATAAATACCGAGGGGGGGTGCTGGCATGCATAAATACCTAGGGGGGGTGCTGGCATGCATAAATACATGTGGGGGGTGCTGGCATGCATAAATACCTAGGGGGGGTGCTGGCATGCATAAATACCTAGGGGGGGTGCTGGCATGCATAAATACCGAGGGGGGGTGCTGGCATGCATAAATACCTAGAAGGGGGGCTGGCATGCATAAATACCTAGGGGGGGTGCTGGCAAGCATAAATACGTCGGGGGGCGTGCTGGCATGCATAAATACCTAGGGGGGGTGCTGGCATGCATAAATACCTAGGGGGGGTGCTGGCATGCATAAATACCTAGGGGGGTGCTGGCATGCATAAATACCTAGGGGGGTGCTGGCATGCATAAATACCTAGAGGGGGTGCTGGCATGCATAAATACCGAGGGGGGGTGCTGGCATGCATAAATACCTAGAGGGGGTGCTGGCATGCATAAATACCGAGGGGGGGGTGCTGGCATGCATAAATACCTAGGGGGGGGTGCTGGCATGCATAAATACATGTGGGGGGTGCTGGCATGCATAAATACCTAGGGGGGGGTGCTGGCATGCATAAATACCGAGGGGGGGTGCTGGCATGCATAAATACCGAGGGGGGATGCTGGCATGAATAAATACCTAGGGGGGGGTGCTGGCATGCATAAATACCTAGGGGGGGTGCTGGCATGCATAAATACCTAGGGGGGTGCTGGCATGCATAAATACCTAGGGGGGGTGCTGGCATGCATAAATACCTATGGGGGGGTGCTGGCATGCATAAATACCTAGGGGGGGTGCTGGCATGCATAAATACCTATGGGGGGTGCTGGCATGCATAAATACCTAGGGGGGGGTGCTGGCATGCATAAATACCTAGGGGGGGTGCTGGCAAGCATAAATACGTCGGGTGGGGTGCTGGCATGCATAAATACCTAGGGGGGGGGGCTGGCATGCATAAATACCTAGGGGGGGTGCTGGCATGCATAAATACCTAGGGGGGGTGCTGGCATGCATAAATACCTAGGGGGGGTGCTGGCATGCATAAATACCTAGGGGGGGGTGCTGGCATGCATAAATACCTAGGGGTTCAGCTGCCACTCGTACCGTTTTTTCTGTTTTTATTTTTTAATGGGGGCCGGCCTGGGGCAGCGGCGGCGGGTGGACGAAAACTGATAGCGTTCCCGTTTGTGCATCCCGTGACCACCGGCCACCAAACGGAGGCACGACACCAAGGCAGATCAAGCACCAAAGGAAGCAGCAAGGACGTTGACGTTATTAACCAAGAATGGGGGTGCTGGCATGCATAAATACGTCGGGGGGGGTGCTGGCATGCATAAATACCTAGGGGGGTGCTGGCATGCATAAATACCTAGGGGGGGGTGCTGGCATGCATAAATACCTAGAGGGGGTGCTGGCATGCATAAATACCGAGGGGGGGTGCTGGCAAGCATAAATACCTAGGGGGGGTGCTGGCATGCATAAATACATGTGGGGGGTGCTGGCATGCATAAATACCTAGGGGGGGTGCTGGCATGCATAAATACCGAGGGGGGGTGCTGGCATGCATAAATACCGAGGGGGGGATGCTGGCATGAATAAATACCTAGGGGGGGGTGCTGGCATGCATAAATACCTAGGGGGGGTGCTGGCATGCATAAATACCTAGAGGGGGTGCTGGCATGCATAAATACATGTGGGGGTGCTGGCATGCATAAATACCTAGGGGGGGGTGCTGGCATGCATAAATACCTAGGGGGGTGCTGGCATGCATAAATACCTAGGGGGGTGCTGGCATGCATAAATACCTAGGGGGGGTGCTGGCATGCATAAATACCTAGGGGGGTGCTGCCATTCGTACCTTTTTTTCTGTTTTTATTTTTTAATGGGGGCCGGCCTGGGGCAGCGGCGGCGGGTGGACGAAAACTGATAGCGTTCCCGTTTGTGCATCCCGTGACCACCGGCCACCAAACGGAGGCACGACACCAAGGCAGATCAAGCACCAAAGGAAGCAGCAAGGACGTTGACGTTATTAACCAAGAATGGGGGTGCTGGCATGCATAAATACGTCGGGGGGGGTGCTGGCATGCATAAATACCTAGGGGGGGTGCTGGCATGCATAAATACCTAGGGGGGGGTGCTGGCATGCATAAATACCTAGGGGGGTGCTGGCATGCATAAATACCTAGGGGGGTGCTGGCATGCATAAATACCTAGGGGGGTGCTGGCATGCATAAATACCTAGGGGGGGTGCTGGCATGCATAAATACATGTGGGGGTGCTGGCATGCATAAATACCTAGGGGGGTGCTGGCATGCATAAATACCGAGGGGGGGTGCTGGCATGCATAAATACCTAGAAGGGGGGCTGGCATGCATAAATACCTAGGGGGGGTGCTGGCAAGCATAAATACGTCGGGGGGCGTGCTGGCATGCATAAATACCTAGGGGGGGTGCTGGCATGCATAAATACCTAGGGGGGGTGCTGGCATGCATAAATACCTAGGGGGGGTGCTGGCATGCATAAATACCTAGGGGGGGTGCTGGCATGCATAAATACCTAGAGGGGGTGCTGGCATGCATAAATACCGAGGGGGGGTGCTGGCATGCATAAATACCTAGAGGGGGTGCTGGCATGCATAAATACCGAGGGGGGGTGCTGGCATGCATAAATACCTAGGGGGGTGCTGGCATGCATAAATACATGTGGGGGGTGCTGGCATGCATAAATACCTAGGGGGGGTGCTGGCATGCATAAATACCGAGGGGGGTGCTGGCATGCATAAATACCGAGGGGGGATGCTGGCATGAATAAATACCTAGGGGGGGTGCTGGCATGCATAAATACCTAGGGGGTGCTGGCATGCATAAATACCTAGGGGGGGTGCTGGCATGCATAAATACCTAGGGGGGGTGCTGGCATGCATAAATACCTATGGGGGGGTGCTGGCATGCATAAATACCTAGGGGGGGTGCTGGCATGCATAAATACCTATGGGGGGGTGCTGGCATGCATAAATACCTAGGGGGGGTGCTGGCATGCATAAATACCTAGGGGGGTGCTGGCAAGCATAAATACGTCGGGTGGGGTGCTGGCATGCATAAATACCTAGGGGGGGGGCTGGCATGCATAAATACCTAGGGGGGGTGCTGGCATGCATAAATACCTAGGGGGGTGCTGGCATGCATAAATACCTAGGGGGGTGCTGGCATGCATAAATACCTAGGGGGGGTGCTGGCATGCATAAATACCTAGGGGTTCAGCTGCCACTCGTACCGTTTTTTCTGTTTTTATTTTTTAATGGGGGCCGGCCTGGGGCAGCGGCGGCGGGTGGACGAAAACTGATAGCGTTCCCGTTTGTGCATCCCGTGACCACCGGCCACCAAACGGAGGCACGACACCAAGGCAGATCAAGCACCAAAGGAAGCAGCAAGGACGTTGACGTTATTAACCAAGAATGGGGGTGCTGGCATGCATAAATACGTCGGGGGGGTGCTGGCATGCATAAATACCTAGGGGGGGTGCTGGCATGCATAAATACCTAGGGGGGGTGCTGGCATGCATAAATACCTAGAGGGGGTGCTGGCATGCATAAATACCGAGGGGGGGGTGCTGGCAAGCATAAATACCTAGGGGGGGGTGCTGGCATGCATAAATACATGTGGGGGTGCTGGCATGCATAAATACCTAGGGGGGGTGCTGGCATGCATAAATACCGAGGGGGGTGCTGGCATGCATAAATACCGAGGGGGGGATGCTGGCATGAATAAATACCTAGGGGGGGTGCTGGCATGCATAAATACCTAGGGGGGGTGCTGGCATGCATAAATACCTAGAGGGGGTGCTGGCATGCATAAATACATGTGGGGGGTGCTGGCATGCATAAATACCTAGGGGGGGTGCTGGCATGCATAAATACCTAGGGGGGGTGCTGGCATGCATAAATACCTAGGGGGGTGCTGGCATGCATAAATACCTAGGGGGGGTGCTGGCATGCATAAATACCTAGGGGGGTGCTGCCATTCGTACCTTTTTTTCTGTTTTTTTTTTTTAATGGGGGCCGGCCTGGGGCAGCGGCGGCGGGTGGACGAAAACTGATAGCGTTCCCGTTTGTGCATCCCGTGACCACCGGCCACCAAACGGAGGCACGACACCAAGGCAGATCAAGCACCAAAGGAAGCAGCAAGGACGTTGAAGTTATTAACCAAGAATGGGGGTGCTGGCATGCATAAATACGTCGGGGGGGTGCTGGCATGCATAAATACCTAGGGGGGTGCTGGCATGCATAAATACCTAGGGGGGGGTGCTGGCATGCATAAATACCTAGGGGGGGTGCTGGCATGCATAAATACCTAGGGGGGTGCTGGCATGCATAAATACCTAGGGGGGGTGCTGGCATGCATAAATACCTAGGGGGGGTGCTGGCATGCATAAATACATGTGGGGGTGCTGGCATGCATAAATACCTAGGGGGGGTGCTGGCATGCATAAATACCTAGGGGGGGTGCTGGCATGCATAAATACCGAGGGGGGGGTGCTGGCATGCATAAATACCTAGAAGGGGGGGCTGGCATGCATAAATACCTAGGGGGGGTGCTGGCAAGCATAAATACGTCGGGGGGCGTGCTGGCATGCATAAATACCTAGGGGGGTGCTGGCATGCATAAATACCTAGGGGGGGTGCTGGCATGCATAAATACCTAGGGGGGGTGCTGGCATGCATAAATACCTAGGGGGGGTGCTGGCATGCATAAATACCTAGAGGGGGTGCTGGCATGCATAAATACCGAGGGGGGGTGCTGGCATGCATAAATACCTAGAGGGGGTGCTGGCATGCATAAATACCGAGGGGGGGTGCTGGCATGCATAAATACCTAGGGGGGGTGCTGGCATGCATAAATACATGTGGGGGGTGCTGGCATGCATAAATACCTAGGGGGGGGTGCTGGCATGCATAAATACCGAGGGGGGTGCTGGCATGCATAAATACCGAGGGGGGATGCTGGCATGAATAAATACCTAGGGGGGGTGCTGGCATGCATAAATACCTAGGGGGGTGCTGGCATGCATAAATACCGAGGGGGGGTGCTGGCATGCATAAATACCGAGGGGGGATGCTGGCATGAATAAATACCTAGGGGGGGTGCTGGCATGCATAAATACCTAGAGGGGGGCTGGCATGCATAAATACCTAGGGGGGGTGCTGGCATGCATAAATACCGAGGGGGGTGCTGGCATGCATAAATACCTAGGGGGGGTGCTGGCATGCATAAATACCTAGGGGGGGTGCTGGCATGCATAAATACCTAGAGGGGGTGCTGGCATGCATAAATACCTAGGGGGGGTGCTGGCATGCATAAATACCTAGGGGGGGGTGCTGGCATGCATAAATACCTAGGGGGGGTGCTGGCATGCATAAATACCTAGGGGGGGTGCTGGCATGCATAAATACCGAGGGGGGATGCTGGCATGCATAAATACCGAGGGGGGGATGCTGGCATGAATAAATACCTAGGGGGGGTGCTGGCATGCATAAATACGTCGGGGGGTGCTGGCATGCATAAATACCTAGGGGGGGTGCTGGCATGCATAAATACCTAGGGGGGGTGCTGGCATGCATAAATACCTAGGGGGGGTGCTGGCATGCATAAATACGTCGGGTGGGGTGCTGGCATGCATAAATACCTAGGGGGGGTGCTGGCATGCATAAATACCTAGGGGGGGTGCTGGCATGCATAAATACCGAGGGGGGTGCTGGCATGCATAAATACCTAGGGGGGGTGCTGGCATGCATAAATACCGAGGGGGGTGCTGGCATGCATAAATACCGAGGGGGGATGCTGGCATGAATAAATACCTAGGGGGGGTGCTGGCATGCATAAATACCTAGGGGGGGTGCTGGCATGCATAAATACCTAGAGGGGGTGCTGGCATGCATAAATACCGAGGGGGGGTGCTGGCATGCATAAATACCTAGGGGGGGGGCTGGCATGCATAAATACATGTGGGGGATGCTGGCATGCATAAATACCTAGGGGGGGTGCTGGCATGCATAAATACCTAGGGGGGTGCTGGCATGCATAAATACCTAGGGGGGTGCTGGCATGCATAAATACCTAGGGGGGGTGCTGGCATGCATAAATACCTAGGGGGGGTGCTGGCATGCATAAATACCTAGAGGGGGTGCTGGCATGCATAAATACCGAGGGGGGGTGCTGGCATGCATAAATACCTAGGGGGGGTGCTGGCATGCATAAATACCTAGGGGGGGGCTGGCATGCATAAATACCTAGGGGGGGGCTGGCATGCATAAATACCTAGGGGGGGTGCTGGCATGCATAAATACCGAGGGGGGTGCTGGCATGCATAAATACCTAGGGGGGGTGCTGGCATGCATAAATACCGAGGGGGGTGCTGGCATGCATAAATACCGAGGGGGGGATGCTGGCATGCATAAATACCTAGGGGGGGTGCTGGCATGCATAAATACCTAGGGGGGGGCTGGCATGCATAAATACCGAGGGGGGGTGCTGGCATGCATAAATACCTAGGGGGGGGGCTGGCATGCATAAATACGTCGGGGGGGTCGCTGGCATGCATAAATACCTAGGGGGGGTGCTGGCATGCATAAATACCTAGGGGGGGTGCTGGCATGCATAAATACCTAGGGGGGGGGCTGGCATGCATAAATACCTAGGGGGGGTGCTGGCATGCATAAATACCTAGGGGGGGTGCTGGCATGCATAAATACCTAGGGGGGGGCTGGCATGCATAAATACCAAGGGGGGGGTGCTGGCATGCATAAATACCGAGGGGGGGTGCTGGCATGCATAAATACCTAGGGGGGTGCAGGCATGCATAAATACCGAGGGGGGGTGCTGGCATGCATAAATACCTAGGGGGGGTGCTGGCATGCATAAATACCTAGGGGGGGGGCTGGCATGCATAAATACCTAGGGGGGGGCTGGCATGCATAAATACCTAGGGGGGGGCTGGCATGCATAAATACCTAGGGGGGTGCTGGCATGCATAAATACCTAGGGGGGGGGCTGGCATGCATAAATACGTCGGGGGGTCGCTGGCATGCATAAATACCTAGGGGGGTGCTGGCATGCATAAATACCTAGGGGGGGTGCTGGCATGCATAAATACCTAGGGGGGGGGCTGCCATTCGTACCTTTTTTTCTTTTTTTATTTTTAAGCCGGCCTGGGGCAGCGGCGGCGGGTGGACGAAA
Source organism: Mesostigma viride (assembly GCA_009746045.1). NCBI lineage: Eukaryota > Viridiplantae > Streptophyta > Mesostigmatophyceae > Mesostigmatales > Mesostigmataceae > Mesostigma > Mesostigma viride. The sequence continues at coordinate 3,940,167 of RPFO01000026.1, forward strand.
ACTGATAGCATTCCCGTTCGTGCATCCCGTGACCACCGGCCACCAAACGGAGGCACGACACCAAGGCAGATCAAGCACCAAAGGAAGCAGCAAGGACGTTGACGTTATTAACCAAGAATGGGGGTGCTGGCATGCATCAATACCTAGGGGGGGTGCTGGCATGCATAAATACATGTGGGGGTGCTGGCATGCATAAATACCTAGGGGGGGGGCTGGCATGCATAAATACGTCGGGGGGTCGCTGGCATGCATAAATACGTCGGGTGGGGTGCTGGCATGCATAAATACCTAGGGGGGGTGCTGGCATGCATAAATACCTAGGGGGGGGTGCTGGCATGCATAAATACCGAGGGGGGGGGCTGGCATGCATAAATACCTAGGGGGGGTGCTGGCATGCATAAATACCTAGGGGGGGGCTGGCATGCATAAATACCGAGGGGGGGTGCTGGCATGCATAAATACCTAGGGGGGGTGCTGGCATGCATAAATACGTCGGGTGGGGTGCTGGCATGCATAAATACCGAGGGGGGTGCTGGCATGCATAAATACCTAGGGGGGGGGCTGGCATGCATAAATACCTAGGGGGGGTGCTGGCATGCATAAATACCTAGGGGGGGTGCTGGCATGCATAAATACCTAGGGGGGGGGCTGGCATGCATAAATACCGAGGGGGGGTGCTGGCATGCATAAATACCTAGGGGGGTGCAGGCATGCATAAATACCGAGGGGGGGTGCTGGCATGCATAAATACCTAGGGGGGTGCTGGCATGCATAAATACCTAGGGGGGGTGCTGGCATGCATAAATACCTAGGGGGGGGGCTGCCATTCGTACCTTTTTTTCTTTTTTTATTTTTAAGCCGGCCTGGGGCAGCGGCGGCGGGTGGAGGAAAACTGATAGCGTTCCCGTTTGTGCATCCCGTGACCACCGGCCACCAAACGGAGGCACGACACCAAGGCGGATCAAGCACCAAAGGAAGCAGCAAGGACGTTGACGTTATTAACCAAGAATGGGGGTGCTGGCATGCATAAATACGTCGGGTGGGGTGCTGGCATGCATAAATACCTAGGGGGGGTCGCTGGCATGCATTAATACGTCGGGTGGGGTGCTGGCATGCATAAATACCGAGGGGGGGTGCTGGCATGCATAAATACATGTGGGGGGTGCTGGCATGCATAAATACCGAGGGGGGGTGCTGGCATGGATTAATACGTCGGGGGGGTGCTGGCATGCATAAATACCGAGGGGGGGTGCTGGCATGCATAAATACATGTGGGGGGTGCTGGCATGCATAAATACGTCGGGGGGGTGCTGGCATGCATAAATACCTAGGGGGGGTGCTGGCATGCATAAATACCTAGGGTGGGGTGCTGGCATGCATAAATACCGAGGGGGGGTGCTGGCATGCATAAATACCGAGGGGGGGTGCTGGCATGCATAAATACCTAGGGGGGGTGCTGGCATGCATAAATACCTAGGGTGGGGTGCTGGCATGCATAAATACCTAGGGGGGGTCGCTGGCATGCATTAATACGTCGGGTGGGGTGCTGGCATGCATAAATACCGAGGGGGGGTGCTGGCATGCATAAATACATGTGGGGGGTGCTGGCATGCATAAATACCGAGGGGGGGTGCTGGCATGGATTAATACGTCGGGGGGGTGCTGGCATGCATAAATACCGAGGGGGGGTGCTGGCATGCATAAATACATGTGGGGGGTGCTGGCATGCATAAATACGTCGGGGGGGTGCTGGCATGCATAAATACCTAGGGGGGGTGCTGGCATGCATAAATACCTAGGGTGGGGTGCTGGCATGCATAAATACCGAGGGGGGGTGCTGGCATGCATAAATACCTAGGGGGGGTGCTGGCATGCATAAATACCTAGGGGGGGTGCTGGCATGCATAAATACCTAGGGTGGGGTGCTGGCATGCATAAATACCGAGGGGGGGTGCTGGCATGCATAAATACCTAGGGGGGGTGCTGGCATGCATGAAAAAAGGTGGTGGGGTGCTGGCATGCATAAATACATGTGGTGTGGTGCCGCCATGCATAAATACATGTGCCAGCAAACCTGACCTGCAAGGGAGCGAGAAAACCAAGAAAAAAAGCACGCAACACACCACGCGTCGTACCTTTTTATAGATGTTTCTTTTTTTTTATGGGGCCGGCCGGGGGCGGCGGTGCCGGCAAAAATGAAGCTAGTGACACCGCGCAGATGACGCCGTGAACATGTCGCGTTGTACCGTAGAAGATACGAACAAAAAACAAAACACGAAAAAAGAGAGGCGGACCGCATATGACAGGGACGAAAAAAAGTCAGACACACAGCCTGTGTTATCTGGCATGCATAAATACATGTGGTGTGGTGCCGGCATGCATAAATACATGTGCCAGCAAACCTGAGCTGCAAGGGAGCGAGAAAACCAAGAAAAAAAGCACGCAACACACCACGCGTCGTACCTTTTTATAGATGTTTCTTTTTTTTTATCCTTGTCCTTCGGGGGCAGCGGCGGCGGGTGGAAGAAAACTGATAGCGTTGTTGTGCATCCCGTGACCACCGGCCACCAAACGGAGGCACGACACCAAGGCAGATCAAGCACCAAAGGAAGCAGCAAAACATCAACGTTAGTAACCAAGAATGGGAGCCGGGGGAAAGATCATACGGCGCTGCCATGGCAAGAAAACCCAGCAACCCAGCAACGCAGCTATGGCGCAACCCAGAAACGAAAACATTTGCGACAGCCTGCTTCAATAATGCTTGGATTCACACAAATGAACAAGTGGGGCTTACCAATCCAATCGATGGTCTCGGCTTGCTCGCAAATCCCTGCAACCAAACGAGAACCGACAAAAACACTTACACTCCCCCGTCAGCGACCGGCACCACGACACCAAAAAAGCGACGAAATTATCTATCTCACACTCCCCCGTCATCGAGCTGCTTGTGGACAACTATCTGTCAAAAGCATCCATGTACATACACCGCCATTGCTCACCTCTTTTCACACTCTTCGGCTGCACACAATGGCGTTGCTCAGTCGAATATGGCTGTCGGGTTGCTAATATCGTTGTCACTTTCGGCCGATGTCGCGAATACCCGCCGTTGATGCTCGGGTGCAAGGTGCATCCACGGTGTCGGTCTTCCAGGAGGGCTGGAAAGCGCCAACGCAGCACCTGCAATTCAAATTCCCTGGTGCTGGTATGCCGACGCGCAAATGGAATGGCGCGGCGCCTAAAAGGCGCCGCGCGCGGGAAAAAAATTTACGCGCCAAACGATATGGCGCGGCGCCGGGACGGCGCCGCGCTGAAAAATACTTGCAGTCGCAACTGTGACGTGGCGCTGCAGACCACACGGTAGGGAATTCGCAGCGCCATATATGGCGCCACGCCGACTCCTGACGCCGTGTGGCGCCACATGGACGCGGCGCTGCACACAGCTCGAGCCCATTTTTTCACATTCCTGCTACCTGATTGGACGCCTGGCGGAGGAAGCTTTTCACGGCGCGACGCCGAGGGGCTTCAAAAACGTATATAAGCAGGCAAAATTTCTCCGAAATTTAATGAACGAGCGCGACGCGGAGACCATGCTAGTGTGCGGAACTGGTGAACCACACCGGTACGGGACAGATTCTTGGCTGATCCTCGTAGTACCTCGTGAACACGTCTAGTAGGCCCGGGTTCAACTCCCGTCGTAACATTTTTTTTTGGGTTGGTGTGGCAAGCCTATAAAGCAATCCGCAAACCACTACACGGCTGGTAAGATTTAATATAATTAGCAACCTAATAGCTATATCAAAAATGTTTATGGGCATGGAAATTTTTAATATGTTGATATTAGACTGCAATGAAACGAATATGCAACCTGCCCCCCTATGTTTAATACAATTATTATTATTATTTGTGGCATGAATATAATAATTGTGTGAAATACAATGCTATGTGCAATATATTGCTGGTATGCCATGCAATTGTAACCAACAGGTGCAAGACCAAAAGGCGTCTTCAGGGCCCACCTGCTGCGAACAAGAGCTATGGCGGCAAGAGGTGCGTGCAGGGTTACGGATTTACGGGGTTGTTGACCACCAAATTTGTTGTTACGTGTGTTATGGAAACATTTCAGTCGAATTTCTGGGTTCCAACGGTCGTTAAGGTTATAAAAAGTGCGTTGGGATTCGGAAATTCACATCCTGGCGTGTAAAAAATGCAGGTGTTGGCGAGTTTTCGGCCCGCTTTCAGGGGTCCAACGGCCGTTGGGTGTCTAAAATGCATGCGTTAGCGTGTTTCCGGCCCGCTTTCAGGGGCCCAACGGCCGTTGGACGTCGAAAATGCATGTGTTGGCGTGTTTTCGGCCCGCTTTCAGGGGTCCAACGGCCGTTGGGTGTCGAAAATGCATGTAAAGGGCGTGTTTCAGGCCCACTTTCAGGGGTCCAACGGCCGTTGGGTGTAGAAAATGCATGTGTTGGCGTGTTTTCGGCCCGCTTTCAGGGGTCCAACGGCCGTTGGGTGTCGAAAATGCATGTGTTGGCGTGTTTCAGGCCCACTTTCAGGGGTCCAACGGCCGTTGGGTGTCGAAAATGCATGTGTTGGCGTGTTTTCGGCCCGCTTTCTGGGGTCCAACGGCCGTTGGGTGTCGAAAATGCATGTGTTGGCGTGTTTCAGGCCCACTTTCGGGGGTCCAACGGCCGTTGGGTGTCGAAAATGCATGTGTTGGCGTGTTTCAGGCGTACTTTCAGGGGTCCAACGGCCGTTGGGACCTACAAATTGGGTAATTGTTGGAAAGCAATAATTTGATAAAAAGTCAAAACTTCGTCTGGATTCTGTATGCGCGCGGATGCAGGTGAAGCGCACAACAAAGACCTAAGTCTCAAGTACGTCGAGATCAAGGGCAACCAACTTGCCCTCGACATGGCCAGCGCAATGGAATACTTGCTGAAGGACAACAATCACAAGACTGAAAACACGAAAACTGCAGTAGGCTTGAGGGCGCTTGAGCGGCTGCCAGGTGCGGTTGTGAAGGTTATGGGGAAACAGTACCGCCCTGCGCTGAAAAGAAAGGCGTCGGAGTCCTTCGCTCAGGAGGTTGTCGCTAATATCGTGCAAGGTTTCCAGGAATTGGGCAAGTCGGATGAGCACAGGAACGCGAAGTGCGCTGTGCTGTCAATGTGCTTGGGAAAGGACGGCATGAACAATCAAGGGCATTGCACTCTCGCGCGGCTGCTTCACGTCACGCCCAAGGATATCCAGACCGCAAGGGGAATGAGGATGGGGGGCGACCTTCCCGCCCTGAAGGCGCCCCCTCGTGCTTTACGGTCGGACAAGTTTCCGGAGGAGGTCAAAGACATCGTCGGGAGTTACTGGTTGTCAGACCTAAACACGAGGGCGTCTCCCAACCATAAGGACGTGGTCAATGAGTTCGAAAGGAAGGGAAACGCCAGGATCCTCATTTCCTCCCAGGGCGGAAGGTACTATTTGGACTCGCTTGAAACGATTTACAAGCGGTTCTGTTCTGACGCGTCGCCGTACAAGGGAGGTATCGTGACGACTGCGGACGGGACAAGGTACAAGGTGGGGTACACGAAGTTCGTGGAGTTCATGCCCAAGTGCGTAAAGGGCGTGTGGAAGGACCGGGACTTGTGCGCATGCGAAAAGCACGTCGTCTTCGAGTCTCTGCTCTCTGCCTTCGCCAAAGGCGTCAAGGAGTTGAAGAGCACGCTGGAGATCGAGGAGAGGGAGGGTATCCCTTCCGTGCCTGACAATGCCCATGATTTCGTTCGACGTTTCACCTGCCACAGGGCTGAGAGGGGGGAGGGGGGCAAGGAGGGGGGAGGACGGGCGGCCCGTTCGTTAACGTCCCAATGAACTGCTTGGAAGGGACGTGCAACGAGTGTGGGATTTCCGAGTTCATCGTGACGGACCAGATGAAGGGGTGGACAAAGAAGTACACGTGGTTCGACTTCATAAAGGAGGGCACAGCGCCCCGTGGGACGGTAAGCATGTATATTTGCATCGTTGAATATATATATGTAGACTTTCATACTTCCAACGGCCGTTGGCGTTGGGAAATTCCCAGCTGCTGACTTCCATTCTTCGGTCAATCCATGGTGCGCGGGCATGTATATTTGCATCGTTGAATATATATATGTAGACTTTCATACTTCCAACGGCCGTTGGCGTTGGGAAATTCCCAGCTGCTGACTTCCATTCTTCGGTCAATCCATGGTGCGCGGGTGTGTTGTGTTGCAGGAGGAGGATGTGGCGCCGCAAATGAACCTGCAGCAAAAACTCATCAAGTCAACCCTCTCGGAGCTCCATGAACTCATTACGGCGCGCTTCCCGGAATTCGCCATTCACGTCCATACATGGGCCTGGCAGCACCACGCTTACAAGGAGTGCATTGACGTGATGCCGCTGGGAACGGTGGTGGTCCTGATGGACTACTCGGAGAACTATTCGGACCACCTGCAGAAACAGTTGCAGGCGCAGTACTGGTACCCAAGTAGTTACGTCCTGATGCCGGTGATCGTGATGTACCGTGATCCCGTATCGCTGGAAATCAAAAGGGTGAAGCACGATTACATGGGGAAGGACGTACCGAGGAATGCCCAGACCCTGGAGTTCGTGATGAAGAATACCCTTAACGTGCTGAGGGAGGAGGGGGTGGAGGTGAGGAACTGGATCAGTTGGTCCGACAACTGTAAGGAGCAGTTCCAATCCCGGTATGTGTTGGCGATGGCTGCGGACCTGCTCGAGGCCGACCCCGACTTGGAATCATTGGAGTGGAACTACTCGTGTGCAGGACATGGGAAGGGGGAGTCGGACGGGGAGGGGGGGACGGTCAAAAGCATCCTCAAAAGAGCGCAGATGCAGGAGGACAATCGGAACCTGAATACGGTGGAGGCACTGGTGGCCTACCTGAACCGGGATTGGAGAACCGGCAAAGACTCGAGTCGACCATCGGCACAATCGGACGTGGTTCGACGGGCATTTCTTCTCGATAACGTAAGTAAAGACAGTTGCTTTCTGGTGGTCAAGTGCAGTTCTATAATTTGTCTCTGGTTACACTTTACAGAGGACAGCTTCCTTGATGCAGTTTGAAGTTTCATAAGGCCAACGGCCGTTGGAGCTGGAAAATCGTATAATTGTTGAGTGCCAACGGCCGTTGGAGTTGAGAAATGTACTTATATAAAGTTTCCAAGGGCCAACGGCCGTTGGAGTTGGGAAATCTTATAATTGTTGAGTGCCAACGGCCGTTGGAGTTGGGAAATGTGCTGTGATGTTGTTTCATGGATTTACAATTGCAGATTCTCACGTCCGGTAAGGAGCGAGGCCCGATCCGAGATATCTCCACGGCACACCAGTGGCGACTGGACAAAAAGGGCGAGCGGGTCGAGGTGGTAAAGCTCAGGCGTTTTTCATGCTTCAGTTGTGCGGAGTGCCGAGAGGGCAAGTGGACGACATGCCCAAACGATTGGAGCAGCTCGTCGTGGACTGTAAAACTCCAGGCGAGTAAGTCGCGGAACCCCACGCGATATCCGGGAACCCGCCTGAACCACGTTCAAACGGCAAGAAACGAGTTGGGGCGTGGTTTGCAGGAGGGGGAGGCCGTCGCAGTCGCATCTGAGAGGGGGCACAAGGACCATGTGCCCGACCACCCGTACTGGTTGGCGAAAGTTGTTCGAGTCGCCCACCAACTCGACAAGGATGAGTGTTTAAACAAACATACAGGGGGGGGGGCGAGGTTTTTAAGAAAGGCAACTGGGTAATGTACGTAAAATACTTCGAGAGGTGCTCCTCCTCCGGATCGGACGCCCGACGCTTCTTCTGGAACCCAGACGACCGAGAACCCTTAACTGCAATCGTGTGCTACCTGAGCGTCGCAAAGGTCACGAAGGGCAAGTGGGAAGGACATCCGGACAACACGCGACAGGGCTGGTTCACAATTGCGAAGAAGGTGGACGCCGAAATTACGGTACGTCATTCCAAACATTACTGTGTAAAATTGGTGTTTGTATGTCGCATGTGTTTTTTTGTCGACGGTCGTTCACCTTACTAATGTTACATACAGGGCAATCAGCCTATACTTTAGCTTGGCTGCATGGCGCATGTCGCATATCTTAATTTCTCAAAGCCAACGGCCGTTGGACTTACGAAACTGGACAAGTGCCAAGTGCGGATTGGGTACTAAAATGGGCATTCTTGTTGAGGATGACCAGTTGTGTTTATATATTTTTGCATGGTGGCGGATGACTTGGCGTGTTGTTGCATTTTTACATACGGGTGTATGGTAGGCCTTAAACCCTAAACCCCTACACTCCTAAACCATATTTACCCTTATATGTTGGGTGTGTTGTGTGAATGTTGGGTATGTGTGTTGGGGCGTGTGTGTTGTGTGTGTGTGTTGGGTGCATTCATGAAGGTGCGGGGGCGTGTAGGGTGTGTGCAAAGTGTCTTGTGTGTTGATGTTGGGTGTGGGGGGGGGGAGGTACATGTGTGTTGTGTGTGTGACTTAGTAGGTGTGTTGTGTGTGTGACTTAGGTGTGTGTGTTGTTTGTGTTGGATATGTGTTGTGTGTGTGTGTGTTGTGTGTGTGTAGGGTGTCTTGTGTGTTGGTTTCTTGTTTTTAGTAGGTGTTGGGTGTGTGTATGTCGGGTGCAAACATAGTGTGTGTGTGTGTGTGTGTGTCGGTATGTGTGTTGGGTGTCTTGTGTGTGTGTGTTCGGTATGTGTGTTGAGGCGTGTGTGTGTGCTCTGTGTATGTATGTTGTGTGTGTGTGTGTTGGGGCGTGTGCGTGTGTGTGTTGTGTGCATGTTAATTGTCATGTATTGGTGTTGAGTGTGAGGGGGGGATGGACGTGTGTGTTGTGTGTGACTTAGGTGTGTTATGTGTGTGTTGTGTGTGACTTAAGTGTGTAGTGTGTGTGTTGTGTGTGTTGGATGTGTGGTGTGGGTGTGGGTGTGGGTGTGTGGGTGGGTGGGGGGGGGGCCAAGTGTCTTGTGTGTTGGTATTGGGTTTGTGTGGGGGGGTGTACGTGTGTGTTGTGTGTGACTTAGGTGTGTTTTGTGTGTGTTGTGTGTGATCGACCTAGGTGTGTGTTGCGTGTGTGTGTTGGGTGTACATGTGTTCATAAAGGGTGTGGGTGTGTGTAGGGTGTGTGCAAAGTGTCTTGTGTGTTGGTGTTGGGTGTGGGGGGGGGGAAAGTACGTGTGTGTTGTGTGTGTGACTTAGGTGTGTTGTGTGTGTGTTGTTTGCATGTTATTGTTGGTGTTGTGGGGGGGGGGATGTACGTGTACGTGTGTTGTGTGTTGGTGTCTTATTTTTAGGTGTTGGTGTGTGTGTCGTGGGTGCAAACATTGTGTGTGTGTGTGTGTTGGGTGTGTGTTGGGTGTCTTGTGTGTTTGGTGTTTTTGGTAGGTGTTGTGTGTGCGTGTTTTCGGTATGTGTGTTGGGTGTCTTGTGTGTGTGTGGTATGTGTTTGGGTGTTGTTGTGTGTGCAGTGTTGGGGCATGTGTGTGTGTGTGTTGGGGCATGTGTGTGTGTTGTGGCATGTTAATTGTCATGTGTTGGTGTTGTGTGTGTGGGGGGGGGGATGTACGTGTGTGTTGTGTGTTACTTAGGTGTGTTATGTGTGTGTTGGGTGTGGGTGTCGTGGGCCGACCGGTGCAAACATTGTGTGTGTGTGTGTGTGTTGGGTGTGTGTTGGGTGTCTTGTGTGTTGGTGTCTTGTTTTTAGTAGGTGTTGTGTGTGCGTGTTTTCGGTATGTGTGTTGGGTGTCTTTTGTGTGTGTGGTGTGTGTTTGGGTGTTGTTGTGTGTGCAGTGTTGGGGCATGTGTGTGTGTGTTGGGGCATGTGTGTGTGTGTGTTGGGGCATGTGTGTCAGTGTGTGTGTTGTGGCCTGTTAATTGTCATGTGTTGGTGTTGTGTGTGGGGGGGCGGGATGTACCTGTGTGTTGTGTGTTATAACAACTATACTTAGGTGTGTTATGTGTGTGTTGCGTGTGTGTGTTGGGTGTGTGTTGCATGGCTGTCTTGTGTGTTGGTGTCTTGTTTTTAGGTGTTGGTGTGTGTCTTGGGTGCAAACATAGTGTGTGTGTGTGTTGGGTGTGTTGTTCGTGTGTGTATGAAAATATAGAAAATTGTTATATTTGACGATAGTCATAGTGTACTACTAAAAACTTGTACATACATATGCTGGAATGATTTTCTTTTTACTATTTCATTCACTATTGCTTATTTCTTCACACATGTACATGCACGCAAGGGGCGGCTGCACATACACGTACACACACCGCGCACGCAAGGGGCGGCTGCACACACACGTACATCCACCGCGCACGCAAGGGGCAACTGCACACACACGTACATACACCGCGCACGCAAGGGGCGAGTGCGCACACACGTACATACACCGCGCACGCAAGGGGCGGCTGCACACACACGTACACACACCATGCACGCAAGGGCCGGCTGCACTCACATGTACATACACCATGCACGCAAGGGGCGGCTGCACACACACGTACACACACCATGCACGCAAGGGCCGGCTGCACTCACATGTACATCCACCGCGCACGCAAGGGCCGGCTGCACACACACGTACATACACCGCGCACGCAAGGGGCAACTGCACACACATGTACATACACCGCGCAACCACGGGGCGGCTGCACACACACGTACATACACCGCGCACGCAAGGGGCGGCTGCACACATACGTACCTACACCGCGCACGCAAGGGGCGACTGCACTTTGTGAGCTCACGCTCGTTCTATCTATGACCTGCGGAAGTCTCAAAGGGGGAGGGGAGGCCGCAGTAGACAGGTCTGACTTGGTAGCCAGTACTAGGGGGGGGGGTACGGTGATGTGGGGGGGGGGTACCGGGGACGGTACTGCGGACCGGGTCCAATTTGTTTTGTGGACCGGGGGCAGTCCTGTGGACCGGGGGCGGCGCGGCGCCACTGGCCTGTTGGTCAGTGGGCTGGCGTCCGCCACCCCACCTACGACTAGGTAGACGGTGGATACTTAGGGTTGTGGCGGGGCAACAACCACTCCTCTTTGCAGCTGTGTCGACGGCCCACTGACGGCGTGTGTGCACTGCTATGGCGGTGCCGAATGTAAATCACAGCTACCGGCCTCCGAATTATCATTCGGGGGCCTGGATAATTTAAGGTTATGACGGCTGCGCGACGGGGGTCGGCAGCACCCCAAGAAACTGCCATTCGAAGTGCGGGCGGTAGCTGCCAGTGCCAGATTGTTTTATTTTTGCCCGCCCGTTGTACTCGCCACCCCGAGCTCGCGGGAGGGGTCTGGATAGACGCGGGAGTGACTCTTGATCGGACAGCTAAGGCGGGCAATAGTGGTGCTCGGGTGGTAACAGCTACAGGCGGAGGGGAATTACGTCCCAGGCAAGTTTCGTTGTGGATCACGTGCGCTGGGCCTGGCTAATGAATATCGTCAAGAATAGTGCATGAGCGCGCTATACGAGCATGGGAAGAAGGGGGAATCGAGCCCCCAGGCCAGCGCAGGAGCGGGAGGGCTGCAGCCCCAGCGCCAGGGGGGCAGCATCCTAAACAGCCTAACATTTCTTCGTATTAAGTGAGGCGACAGCGGCCGGCGGCCAGGGCGGAATGGCGGGGTCGTTGCCGCGTAATTTAAGCGGGGACGAGTTGTTGGGACTGGCGGTGCACAGCGGGGAAGGGGAAGGATGTTAGGGCGGGGCGATAGCGGATCCCAGACGCAGCTGCGTCATTGGGGTGCCGGGGTGCTATGCCTGTGAAGAAAGGTGTACAAAGAATCGCCGAACCCGCAGGGGCGGCTGCCGAGGGCAGTGCCCACATGGGTGAGAACCCCCCCCATAGTGGGGGTCCCTACGGGGATACGATTGGCTTCCCTCTTGTATTGCCGCCTGGTTTAATGGAAGCACTGGTAGCGGCAGGGGACAAGGGGGCGACGAGAAGTCTGGGCCATACGACAGCTTGCGGCCAAGTGGCCAGGTAGTGGGTGCGGGATGTTACAAAGCCCAGGTCCTCTTGACTGGCCCAGGTCCTTATGACTGGTATGATGTTTCGGCCCCTGTTGTGTGGCCTAGTTAGCTTAGAAACTGCAGATTCTTAGGTTAGCTAATGGCTTGGACGTGTGCCTAACACGCATTTGTAATAAACATGTTTCTCTGGCAGCCCCTCACTCCAATGGAACTAAAGCAGCAATTGGATTTTGTGAGCTCACGCTCGTTCTATCTATGACCTGCGGAAGTCTCAAAGGGGGAGGGAGGCCGCAGTAGACAGGTCTGACTTGGTAGCCAGTACTAGGGGGGGGGGTACGGTGATGTGGGGGGGGTACCGGGGACGGTACTGCGGACCGGGTCCAATTTGTTTTGTGGACCGGGGGCAGTCCTGTGGACCGGGGCGGCGCGGCGCCACTGGCCTGTTGGTCAGTGGGCTGGCGTCCGCCACCCCACCTACGACTAGGTAGACGGTGGATACTTAGGGTTGTGGCGGGGCAACAACCACTCCTCTTTGCAGCTCCCACCCACCCACCCTTGCTGCCATGAGGATGTTACAAAGCCCAGGTCCTCTTGACTGGCCCAGGTCCTTATGACTGGTATGATGTTTCGGCCCCTGTTGTGTGGCCTAGTTAGCTTAGAAACTGCAGATTCTTAGGTTAGCTAATGGCTTGGACGTGTGCCTAACACGCATTTGTAATAAACATGTTTCTCTGGCAGCCCCTCACTCCAATGGAACTAAAGCAGCAATTGGATACACATGTACATCCACCGCGCACGCAAGGGCCGGCTGCACACACACGTACACACACCATGCACGCAAGGGCCGGCTGCACACACACGTACATACACCGCGCACGCAAGGGGCGGCTGCACACACACGTACCTACACCGCGCACGCAAGGGGCGGCTGCACACACACGTACACACACCATGCACGCAAGGAGCGACTTCACGCACAGGTACACACACCATGCACGCAAGGTTCGGCTGCACACACATGTACATCCACCGCGCACGCAAGGGGCGAGTGCAAACACATGTACATACACCGCGCACGCAAGGGGCAACTGCCCACACATGTACATCCACCGCGCACGCAAGGGCCGGCTGCACTCACATGTACACACACCGCGCACGCAAGGGCCGGCTGCACACACACGTACATACACCGCGCACGCAAGGGGCAACTGCACACACACGTACACACCATGCACGCAAGGGGCTGCTGCACACACACTTACACTCACCATGCACGCGAGGGGCGGCTGCACACACACGTACACACACCGCGCACGCAAGGGACGGCTGCACACACACGTACATACACCGCGCACGCAAGGGGCGGCTGCACTTACATGTACACACACCACGCACGCAAGGGGCGGCTGCACACACACGTACATACACCGCGCACGCAAGGACCGGCTCCACTCACATGTACATCCACCGCGCAACCACGGGGCGGCTGCACACACACGTACATACACCGCGCACGCAAGGGGCTGCTGCACACACACTTACACACAAAATGCACGCTTGGGGCGACGGCACTCACATGTACATACACCGCGCACGAAAGGGGTGGCTGCACACACACGTACATCCACCGCGCACGCAAGGGGCGGCTGCACACACACATACATACATGCACCATGCACGCAAGGGGCGAGTGCACACACATGTACATACACCGCGCACGCAAGGGGCAACTGCCCACACATGGACATACACCATGCACGCAAGGGGCGGCTGCACACACATGTACATCCACCGCGCACGCAAGGGGCGAGTGCACACACACGTACACACACCGCGCACGCAAGGGGCTGCTGCACACACACGTACACACACCATGCACGCAATTGCCGGCATGCACACACACGTACATCCACCGCGCACGCAAGGGGCAACTGCACACACATGTACACACACCGCGCACGCTTGGGGCGGCTGCACACACACGTACCTACACCGCGCACGCAAGGGGCGGCTGCACACACATGTACACACACCGCGCACGCAAGGGGCGGCTGCACACACACGTACACACACCATGCACGCAATTGCCGGCATGCACACACACGTACATCCACCGCGCACGCAAGGGGCAACTGCACACACATGTACACACACCGCGCACGCTTGGGGCAGCTGCACTCACATGTACACACACCGCGCACGCTTGGGGCGGCTGCACACACACGTACATACACCGCGCACGCAAGGGGCGGCTGCACACACACGTACATACACCGCGCACGCAAGGGGCGGCTGCACACATACGTACACACACCGCGCACGCAAGGGGCGGCTGCACACACACGTACATACACCATGCACGCAAGGGGCTGCACACACACTTACACACACCATGCACGCAAGGGCCGGCATGCACACACACTGGCATACACCGCGCACGCAAGGGGCGGCTGCACACACGTACATACACCGCGCACGCAAGGGGCGAGTGCACACACACGTACACACACCGCGCACGAAAGGGGCGGCTGCACACACACGTACACACACCATGCACGCAATTGCCGGCATGCACACACACGTACATCCACTGCGCACGCAAGGGGCAACTGCACACACATGTACACACGCTCGGGGCGGCTGCACACACACTTACACACACCATGCACGCAAGGGCCGGCATGCACACACACTGGCATACACCGCGCACGCAAGGGGCGGCTGCACCCACATGTACATACACCATGCACGCAAGGACAAGGATTCACACACACGTACACACACCGCGCACGCAAGGGGCGGCTGCACACAAACGTACACACACCATGCACGCAATTGCCGGCATGCACACACACGTACATCCACCGCGCACGCAAGGGGCAACTGCACACACATGTACACACGCTTGGGGCGGCTGCACTCACATGTACACACACCGCGCACGCAAGGGCCGGCTGCACACACACGTACATACACCGCGCACGCAAGGGGCAACTGCACACACACGTACACACACCATGCACGCAAGGGGCGGCTGCACACACACGTACACACACCATGCACGCAAGGAGCGACTTCACGCACAGGTACACACACCATGCACGCAAGGTTCGGCTGCACACACATGTACATCCACCGCGCACGCAAGGGGCGAGTGCAAACACATGTACATACACCGCGCACGCAAGGGGCAACTGCCCACACATGTACATCCACCGCGCACGCAAGGGCCGGCTGCACTCAATTGTACATACACCGCCCATGCAAGGGGCGGCTGCACACACACGTACACACACCATGCACGCAAGGGCCGGCATGCACACACAGTACACACACCGCGCACGCAAGGGGCGGCTGCACACACACGTACATACACTGCGCACGCAAGGGGCTGCTGCACACACACTTACACTCACCATGCACGCAAGGGGCGGCTGCACACACACGTACACACACCGCGCACGCAAGGGACGGCTGCACACACACGTACATACACCGCGCACGCAAGGGGCGGCTGCACTTACATGTACACACACCACGCACGCAAGGGGCGGCTGCACACACACGTACATACACCGCGCACGCAAGGACCGGCTCCACTCACATGTACATCCACCGCGCAACCACGGGGCGGCTGCACACACACGTACATACACCGCGCACGCAAGGGGCTGCTGCACACACACTTACACACAAAATGCACGCTTGGGGCGACGGCACTCACATGTACATACACCGCGCACGAAAGGGGTGGCTGCACACACACGTACATCCACCGCGCACGCAAGGGGCGGCTGCACACACACATACATACACCGCGCACGCTTGGGGCGGCTGCACACACACGTACCTACACCGCGCACGCAAGGGGCGGCTGCACACACACGTACATACACCGCGCACGCAAGGGGCGAGTGCACACACACGTACACACACCGCGCACGCAAGGGGCGGCTGCACACACACGTACACACACCATGCACGCAATTGCCGGCATGCACACACACGTACATCCACCGCGCACGCAAGGGGCAACTGCACACACATGTACACACACCGCGCACGCTTGGGGCAGCTGCACTCACATGTACACACACCGCGCACGCTTGGGGCGGCTGCACACACACGTACACACACCGCGCACGCTTGGGGCGGCTGCACACACACGTACCTACACCGCGCACGCAAGGGGCGGCTGCACACACACTTACACACAAAATGCACGCTTGGGGCGACGGCACTCACATGTACACACACCGCGCACGCAAGGGGCGGCTGCACACACACGTACACACACCATGCACGCAATTGCCGGCATGCACACACACGTACATCCACCGCGCACGCAAGGGGCAACTGCACACACATGTACACACACCGCGCACGCTTGGGGCAGCTGCACTCACATGTACACACACCGCGCACGCTTGGGGCGGCTGCACACACACGTACATACACCGCGCACGCAAGGGGCGGCTGCACACATACGTACCTACACCGCGCACGCAAGGGGCGGCTGCACACACACGTACATACACCGCGCACGCAAGGACCGGCTCCACTCACATGTACATCCACCGCGCAACCACGGGGCGGCTGCACACACACGTACATACACCGCGCACGCAAGGGGCTGCTGCACACACACTTACACACAAAATGCACGCTTGGGGCGACGGCACTCACATGTACATACACCGCGCACGAAAGGGGTGGCTGCACACACACGTACATCCACCGCGCACGCAAGGGGCGGCTGCACACACACATACATACACCATGCACGCAAGGGGCGAGTGCAAAAACATGTACATACACCGCGCACGCAAGGGGCAACTGCCCACACATGGACATACACCATGCACGCAAGGGGCGGCTGCACACACATGTACATCCACCGCGCACGCAAGGGGCGAGTGCACACACACGTACACACACCGCGCACGCAAGGGGCGGCTGCACACACACGTACACACACCATGCACGCAATTGCCGGCATGCACACACACGTACATCCACCGCGCACGCAAGGTGCAACTGCACACACATGTACACACACCGCGCACGCTTGGGGCAGCTGCACTCACATGTACACACACCGCGCACGCTTGGGGCGGCTGCACACACACGTACATACACCGCGCACGCTTGGGGCGGCTGCACACACACGTACCTACACCGCGCACGCAAGGGGCGGCTGCACACACACTTACACACAAAATGCACGCTTGGGGCGACGGCACTCACATGTACACACACCGCGCACGCAAGGGGCGGCTGCACACACACGTACACACACCATGCACGCAATTGCCGGCATGCACACACACGTACATCCACCGCGCACGCAAGGGGCAACTGCACACACATGTACACACACCGCGCACGCTTGGGGCAGCTGCACTCACATGTACACACACCGCGCACGCTTGGGGCGGCTGCACACACACGTACATACACCGCGCACGCAAGGGGCGGCTGCACACATACGTACCTACACCGCGCACGCAAGGGGCGGCTGCACACACACGTACATACACCGCGCACGCAAGGACCGGCTCCACTCACATGTACATCCACCGCGCAACCACGGGGCGGCTGCACACACACGTACATACACCGCGCACGCAAGGGGCTGCTGCACACACACTTACACACAAAATGCACGCTTGGGGCGACGGCACTCACATGTACATACACCGCGCACGAAAGGGGTGGCTGCACACACACGTACATCCACCGCGCACGCAAGGGGCGGCTGCACACACACATACATACACCATGCACGCAAGGGGCGAGTGCAAAAACATGTACATACGCCGCGCACGCAAGGGGCAACTGCCCACACATGGACATACACCATGCACGCAAGGGGCGGCTGCACACACATGTACATCCACCGCGCACGCAAGGGGCGACTGCACACACACGTACACACACCGCGCACGCAAGGGGCGGCTGCACACACACGTACACACACCATGCACGCAATTGCCGGCATGCACACACACGTACATCCACCGCGCACGCAAGGGGCAACTGCACACACATGTACACACACCGCGCACGCTTGGGGCAGCTGCACTCACATGTACACACACCACGCACGCTTGGGGCGGCTGCACACACACGTACATACACCGCGCACGCAAGGGGCGGCTGCACTTACATGTACACACACCACGCACGCAAGGGGCGGCTGCACACACACGTACATACACCGCGCACGCAAGGACCGGCTCCACTCACATGTACATCCACCGCGCAACCACGGGGCGGCTGCACACACACGTACATACACCGCGCACGCAAGGGGCTGCTGCACACACACTTACACACAAAATGCACGCTTGGGGCGACGGCACTCACATGTACATACACCGCGCACGAAAGGGGTGGCTGCACACACACGTACATCCACCGCGCACGCAAGGGGCGGCTGCACACACACATACATACACCATGCACGCAAGGGGCGAGTGCAAAAACATGTACATACACCGCGCACGCAAGGGGCAACTGCCCACACATGGACATACACCATGCACGCAAGGGGCGGCTGCACACACATGTACATCCACCGCGCACGCAAGGGGCGAGTGCACACACACGTACACACACCGCGCACGCTTGGGGCGGCTGCACACACACGTACCTACACCGCGCACGCAAGGGGCGGCTGCACACACACGTACATCCACCGCGCACGCAAGGGGCAACTGCACACACATGTACACACACCGCGCACGCTTGGGGCAGCTGCACTCACATGTACCTACACCGCGCACGCAAGGGGCGGCTGCACACACACGTACATCCACCGCGCACGCAAGGGGCAACTGCACACACACGTACATACACCGCGCACGCAAGGGGCGGCTGCACACACACGTACACACACCGCGCACGCAAGGGGCAACTGCACACACATGTACACACACCGCGCACGCTTGGGGCGGCTGCACACACACGTACCTACACCGCGCACGCTTGGGGCGGCTGCACACACACGTACATACACCGCGCACGCAAGGGGCAACTGCACACACATGTACATACACCGCGCAACCACGGGGCGGCTGCACACACACGTACATACACCGCGCACGCAAGGGGCGGCTGCACACATGTACATACACCGCGCACCCAAGGGGCGACTGCACACACATGTACATCCACCGCGCACGCAAGGGCCGGCTGCACACACACGTACACACACCATGCACGCAAGGGCCGGCTGCACACACACGTACATACACCGCGCACGCAAGGGGCGGCTGCACACACACGTACACACACCGCGCACGCAAGGGGCAGCTGCACACACACGTACATACACCATGCACGCAAGGGGCTGCACACACACTTACACACACCTTGCACGCAAGGGCCGGCATGCACACACACTGGCATACACCGCGCACGCAAGGGGCGGCTGCACACACGTACATACACCGCGCACGCAAGGGGCGAGTGCACACACACGTACACACACCGCGCACGCAAGGGGCGGCTGCACACACACGTACACACACCATGCACACAATTGCCGGCATGCACACACACGTACATCCACTGCGCACGCAAGGGGCAACTGCACACACATGTACACACGCTTGGGGCGGCTGCACTCACATGTACACACACCGCGCACGCAAGGGCCGGCTGCACACACACGTACATACACCGCGCACGCAAGGGGCAACTGCACACACACGTACACACACCATGCACGCAAGGGCCGGCTGCACTCACATGTACACACACCATGCACGCAAGGGCCGGCTGCACACACACTTACACACACAATGCACGCTTGGGGCAACGGCACTCACATGTACATACACCATGCACGCAAGGGGCGGCTGCACACACACGTACACACACCATGCACGCAAGGAGCGACTTCACGCACAGGTACACTCACCATGCACGCAAGGGGCGGCTGCACACACACGTACACACACCGCGCACGCAATTAAGGGACGGCTGCACACACACGTACATACACCGCGCACGCAAGGGGCAACGGCACTCACATGTACATACACCATGCACGCAAGGGGCGGCTGCACACACACGTACATACACCGCGCACGCAAGGGGCGGCTGCACACATACGTACCTACACCGCGCACCCAAGGGGCGACTGCACACATACGTACCTACACCGCGCACGCAAGGGCCGGCTGCACACACACGTACACACACCATGCACGCAAGGGCCGGCTGCACACACACGTACATACACCGCGCACGCTTGGGGCGGCTGCACACACACGTACCTACACCGCGCACGCAAGGGGCGGCTGCACACACACGTACATACACCGCGCACGCAAGGGGCAACTGCACTCACATGTACATCCACCGCGCAACCACGGGGCGGCTGCACACACACGTACATACACCGCGCACGCAAGGGGCTGCTGCACACACACTGACACACAAAATGCACGCTTGGGGCGACGGCACTCACATGTACATACACCGCGCACGCAAGGGGCGGCTGCACATACACGTACACACACCGCGCACGCAAGGGGCGGCTGCACACACACGTACATCCACCGCGCACGCAAGGGGCAACTGCACACACACGTACATACACCGCGCACGCAAGGGGCGAGTGCGCACACACGTACATACACCGCGCACGCAAGGGGCGGCTGCACACACACGTACACACACCATGCACGCAAGGGCCGGCTGCACTCACATGTACATACACCATGCACGCAAGGGGCGGCTGCACACACACGTACACACACCATGCACGCAATTGCCGGCATGCACACACACGTACATCCACCGCGCACGCAAGGGGCAACTGCACTTTACACATGTACACACACCGCGCACGCTTGGGGCAGCTGCACTCACATGTACACACACCGCGCACGCTTGGGGCGGCTGCACACACACGTACCTACACCGCGCACGCAAGGGGCGGCTGCACACACACGTACATACACCGCGCACGCAAGGGGCAACTGCACACACATGTACATACACCGCGCAACCACGGGGCGGCTGCACACACACGTACATACACCGCGCACGCAAGGGGCGGCTGCACACATACGTATACCTACACCGCGCACGCAAGGGGCGACTGCACACACATGTACATCCACCGCGCACGCAAGGGCCGGCTGCACACACACGTACACACACCATGCACGCAAGGGCCGGCTGCACACACACGTACATACACCGCGCACGCTTGGGGCGGCTGCACACACACGTACCTACACCGCGCACGCAAGGGGCGGCTGCACACACACGTACATACACCGCGCACGCAAGGGGCAACTCCACTCACATGTACATCCACCGCGCACCCACGGGGCGGCTGCACACACACGTACATACACCGCGCACGCAAGGGGCTGCTGCACACACACTGACACACAAAATGCACGCTTGGGGCGACGGCACTCACATGTACATACACCGCGCACGCAAGGGGCGGCTGCACATACACGTACACACACCGCGCACGCAAGGGGCGGCTGCACACACACGTACATCCACCGCGCACGCAAGGGGCAACTGCACACACACGTACATACACCGCGCACGCAAGGGGCGAGTGCGCACACACGTACATACACCGCGCACGCAAGGGGCGGCTGCACACACACGTACACACACCATGCACGCAAGGGCCGGCTGCACTCACATGTACATACACCATGCACGCAAGGGGCGGCTGCACACACACGTACACACACCATGCACGCAATTGCCGGCATGCACACACACGTACATCCACCGCGCACGCAAGGGGCAACTGCACTTTACACATGTACACACACCGCGCACGCTTGGGGCAGCTGCACTCACATGTACACACACCGCGCACGCTTGGGGCGGCTGCACACACACGTACCTACACCGCGCACGCAAGGGGCGGCTGCACACACACGTACATACACCGCGCACGCAAGGGGCAACTGCACACACATGTACATACACCGCGCAACCACGGGGCGGCTGCACACACACGTACATACACCGCGCACGCAAGGGGCGGCTGCACACATACGTATACCTACACCGCGCACGCAAGGGGCGACTGCACACACATGTACATCCACCGCGCACGCAAGGGCCGGCTGCACACACACGTACACACACCATGCACGCAAGGGCCGGCTGCACACACACGTACATACACCGCGCACGCAAGGGGCGGCTGCACACACACGTACACACACCGCGCACGCAAGGGGCAGCTGCACACACACGTACATACACCATGCACGCAAGGGGCTGCACACACACTTACACACACCTTGCACGCAAGGGCCGGCATGCACACACACTGGCATACACCGCGCACGCAAGGGGCGGCTGCACACACGTACATACACCGCGCACGCAAGGGGCGAGTGCACACACACGTACACACACCGCGCACGCAAGGGGCGGCTGCACACACACGTACACACACCATGCACGCAATTGCCGGCATGCACACACACGTACATCCACTGCGCACGCAAGGGGCAACTGCACACACATGTACACACGCTTGGGGCGGCTGCACTCACATGTACACACACCGCGCACGCAAGGGCCGGCTGCACACACACGTACATATGTACACCGCGCACGCAAGGGGCAACTGCACACACACGTACACACACCATGCACGCAAGGGCCGGCTGCACTCACATGTACACACACCATGCACGCAAGGGCCGGCTGCACACACACTTACACACACAATGCACGCTTGGGGCAACGGCACTCACATGTACATACACCATGCACGCAAGGGGCGGCTGCACACACACGTACACACACCATGCACGCAAGGAGCGACTTCACGCACAGGTACACTCACCATGCACGCAAGGGGCGGCTGCACACACACGTACACACACCGCGCACGCAATTAAGGGACGGCTGCACACACACGTACATACACCGCGCACGCAAGGGGCAACGGCACTCACATGTACATACACCATGCACGCAAGGGGCGGCTGCACACACACGTACACACACCATGCACGCAAGGAGCGACTTCACGCACAGGTACACACACCATGCACGCAAGGTTCGGCTGCACACACATGTACATCCACCGCGCACGCAAGGGGCGAGTGCAAGCACATGTACATACACCATGCACGCAAGGGGCGGCTGCACACACATGTACATCCACCGCGCACGCAAGGGGCGAGTGCACACACACGTACACACACCGCGCACGCAAGGGGCGGCTGCACACACACGTACACACACCATGCACGCAATTGCCGGCATGCACACACACGTACATCCACCGCGCACGCAAGGGGCAACTGCACACACATGTACACACACCGCGCACGCTTGGGGCAGCTGCACTCACATGTACACACACCGCGCACGCAAGGGCCGGCTGCACACACACGTACACACACCATGCACGCAATTGCCGGCATGCACACACACGTACACACACCGCGCACGCAAGGGGCGGCTGCACACACACGTACACACACCATGCACGCAATTGCCGGCATGCACACACACGTACGTCCACCGCGCACGCAAGGGGCAACTGCACACACATGTACACACACCGCGCACGCTTGGGGCAGCTGCACACACACGTACCTACACCGCGCACGCAAGGGGCGGCTGCACACACACGTACATACACCGCGCACGCAAGGGGCAACTGCACACACATGTACACACACCGCGCACGCAAGGGGCAACTGCACACACACGTACACACACCGCGCACGCTTGGGGCGGCTGCACACACACGTACCTACACCGCGCACGCAAGGGGCGGCTGCACACACACGTACATCCACCGCGCACGCAAGGGGCAACTGCACACACATGTACACACACCGCGCACGCTTGGGGCAGCTGCACTCACATGTACACACACCGCGCACGCAAGGGGCGGCTGCACACACACGTACATCCACCGCGCACGCAAGGGGCAACTGCACACACACGTACATCCACCGCGCACGCAAGGGGCGGCTGCACACACACGTACACACACCGCGCACGCAAGGGGCAACTGCACACACATGTACACACACCGCGCACGCTTGGGGCGGCTGCACACACACGTACCTACACCGCGCACGGAAGGGGCGGCTGCACACACACGTACATACACCGCGCACGCAAGGGGCAACTGCACACACATGTACATACACCGCGCACGCAAGGGGCAACTGCACACACATGTACACACACCGCGCACGCAAGGGGCAACTGCACACACACGTACACACACCGCGCACGCTTGGGGCGGCTGCACACACACGTACCTACACCGCGCACGCAAGGGGCGGCTGCACTTTGTGAGCTCACGCTCGTTCTATCTATGACCTGCGGAAGTCTCAAAGGGGGAGGGGAGGCCGCAGTAGACAGGTCTGACTAGGTAGCCAGTACTAGGGGGGGGGGTACGGTGTTGTGGGGGGGGGTACCGGGGACGGTACTGTGGACCGGGTCCAATTTGTGTTGTGGACCGGGGGCAGTCCTGTGGACCGGGGACGGCGCGGCGCCACTGGCCTGTTGGTCAGTGGGCTGGCGTCCGTCACCCCACCTACGACTAGGTAGACGGTGGATACTTAGGGTTGTGGCGGGGCAACAACCACTCCTCTTTGCAGCTGTGTCGACGGCCCACTGACGGCGTGTGTGCACTGCTATGGCGGTGCCGAATGTAAATCACAGCTACCGGCCTCCGAATTACTATTCGGGGGCCTGCTTTATTTAAGCTTATGACGGCTGCGCGACGGGGGTCGGCAGCACCCCAAGAACTTGCCGTTCGAAGTGCAGGCGGTAGCTGCCAGTGCCAGATTGTTTTATTTTTGCTGCGTTGTACTCGCCACCCCGGGCTCGCGGGAGGGGTCTGGATAGACGCGGGAGTGACTCTTGATCGGACAACTAAAGCGGGGCAGTCGTGGTGCTAGGGTGGCAACAGCTACAGGCGGAGGGGGAATACGCCGCAGGCAAGTTCGTTGTGTATCGTATGTGCTGGGCCTGGCTAATGAATATCGTCAAGAATAGTGCATGAGCGCGCTATACGAGCATGGGAAGAAGGGGGAATCGAGCCCCCAGGCCAGCATAGGAGCGGGGTGGCTGCAGCCCCAGCGCCAGGGGGGGCAGCACCCTAAACAGCCTAACATTTCCTCGTGCCAAGTGAGGCGACAGCGGCCGGCGGCCAGCGCGGAATGGCGGGGTCGTTGCCGCGTAATTTAAGCGGGGACGAGTTGTTGGGACTGACGGTGCACAGCGGGGAAGGGGAAGGATGTTAGGGCGGGGCGATAGCGGATCCCAGACGCAGCTGCGTCATTGGGGTGCCGGGGGTGCTATGCCTGTGAAGAAAGGTGTACAAAGAATTGCCGAGCCTGCAGGGGTGGCTGCCGAGGGCAGTGCCCACATGGGTGAGAACCCCCCCGCAGTGGGGGGTCCCTACGGGGATACTTTTGGCTTCCCCTTTGTATTGCCGCCTGGTTAATGAAGCACTGGTAGCGGCAGGGGACAAGGGGGGCGACGAGAAGTCTGGGCCATACGACAGCTTGCGGCCAAGTGGCCAGGTAGTGGGTGCGGGATGTTACAAAGCCCAGGTCCTCTTGACTGGCCCAGGTCCTTATGACTGGTATGATGTTTCGGCCCTTGTTGTGTGGCCTAGTTAGCTTAGAAACTGCAGATTCTTAGGTTAGCTAATGGCTTGGACGTGTGCCTAACACGTATTTGTAATAAACATGTTTCTCTGGCAGCCCCTCACTCCAATGGAACTAAAGCAGCAATTGGATTTTGTGAGCTCACGCTCGTTCTATCTATGACCTGCGGAAGTCTCAAAGGGGGAGGGGAGGCCGCAGTAGACAGGTCTGACTAGGTAGCCAGTACTAGGGGGGGGGGTACGGTGTTGTGGGGGGGGGGGTACCGGGGACGGTACTGTGGACCGGGTCCAATTTGTGTTGTGGACCGGGGGCAGTCCTGTGGACCGGGGACGGCGCGGCGCCACTGGCCTGTTGGTCAGTGGGCTGGCGTCCGTCACCCCACCTACGACTAGGTAGACGGTGGATACTTAGGGTTGTGGCGGGGCAACAACCACTCCTCTTTGCAGCTCCCACCCACCCACCCTTGCTGCCAGACGGATGTTACAAAGCCCAGGTCCTCTTGACTGGCCCAGGTCCTTATGACTGGTATGATGTTTCGGCCCTTGTTGTGTGGCCTAGTTAGCTTAGAAACTGCAGATTCTTAGGTTAGCTAATGGCTTGGACGTGTGCCTAACACGTATTTGTAATAAACATGTTTCTCTGGCAGCCCCTCACTCCAATGGAACTAAAGCAGCAATTGGATACACACGTACATCCACCGCGCACGCAAGGGGCAACTGCACACACATGTACACACACCGCGCACGCTTGGGGCAGCTGCACTCACATGTACACACACCGCGCACGCAAGGGCCGGCTGCACACACACGTACATCCACCGCGCACGCAAGGGGCAACTGCACACACACGTACATCCACCGCGCACGCAAGGGGCGGCTGCACACACACGTACACACACCGCGCACGCAAGGGGCAACTGCACACACATGTACACACACCGCGCACGCTTGGGGCGGCTGCACACACACGTACACACAAAATGCACGCTTGGGGCGACGGCACTCACATGTACATACACCGCGCACGAAAGGGGTGGCTGCACACACACGTACATCCACCGCGCACGCAAGGGGCGGCTGCACACACACATACATACACCATGCACGCAAGGGGCGAGTGCAAAAACATGTACATACACCGCGCACGCAAGGGGCAACTGCCCACACATGGACATACACCATGCACGCAAGGGGCGGCTGCACACACATGTACATCCACCGCGCACGCAAGGGGCGAGTGCACACACACGTACACACACCGCGCACGCTTGGGGCGGCTGCACACACACGTACCTACACCGCGCACGCAAGGGGCGGCTGCACACACACGTACATCCACCGCGCACGCAAGGGGCAACTGCACACACATGTACACACACCGCGCACGCTTGGGGCAGCTGCACTCACATGTACACACACCGCGCACGCAAGGGCCGGCTGCACACACACGTACATCCACCGCGCACGCAAGGGGCAACTGCACACACACGTACATACACCGCGCACGCAAGGGGCGGCTGCACACACACGTACACACACCGCGCACGCAAGGGGCAACTGCACACACATGTACACACACCGCGCACGCTTGGGGCGGCTGCACACACACGTACCTACACCGCGCACGCTTGGGGCGGCTGCACACACACGTACATACACCGCGCACGCAAGGGGCAACTGCACACACATGTACATACACCGCGCAACCACGGGGCGGCTGCACACACACGTACATACACCGCGCACGCAAGGGGCGGCTGCACACATGTACATACACCGCGCACCCAAGGGGCGACTGCACACACATGTACATCCACCGCGCACGCAAGGGCCGGCTGCACACACACGTACACACACCATGCACGCAAGGGCCGGCTGCACACACACGTACATACACCGCGCACGCAAGGGGCGGCTGCACACACACGTACACACACCGCGCACGCAAGGGGCAGCTGCACACACACGTACATACACCATGCACGCAAGGGGCTGCACACACACTTACACACACCTTGCACGCAAGGGCCGGCATGCACACACACTGGCATACACCGCGCACGCAAGGGGCGGCTGCACACACGTACATACACCGCGCACGCAAGGGGCGAGTGCACACACACGTACACACACCGCGCACGCAAGGGGCGGCTGCACACACACGTACACACACCATGCACACAATTGCCGGCATGCACACACACGTACATCCACTGCGCACGCAAGGGGCAACTGCACACACATGTACACACGCTTGGGGCGGCTGCACTCACATGTACACACACCGCGCACGCAAGGGCCGGCTGCACACACACGTACATACACCGCGCACGCAAGGGGCAACTGCACACACACGTACACACACCATGCACGCAAGGGCCGGCTGCACTCACATGTACACACACCATGCACGCAAGGGCCGGCTGCACACACACTTACACACACAATGCACGCTTGGGGCAACGGCACTCACATGTACATACACCATGCACGCAAGGGGCGGCTGCACACACACGTACACACACCATGCACGCAAGGAGCGACTTCACGCACAGGTACACTCACCATGCACGCAAGGGGCGGCTGCACACACACGTACACACACCGCGCACGCAATTAAGGGACGGCTGCACACACACGTACATACACCGCGCACGCAAGGGGCAACGGCACTCACATGTACATACACCATGCACGCAAGGGGCGGCTGCACACACACGTACATACACCGCGCACGCAAGGGGCGGCTGCACACATACGTACCTACACCGCGCACCCAAGGGGCGACTGCACACATACGTACCTACACCGCGCACGCAAGGGCCGGCTGCACACACACGTACACACACCATGCACGCAAGGGCCGGCTGCACACACACGTACATACACCGCGCACGCTTGGGGCGGCTGCACACACACGTACCTACACCGCGCACGCAAGGGGCGGCTGCACACACACGTACATACACCGCGCACGCAAGGGGCAACTCCACTCACATGTACATCCACCGCGCAACCACGGGGCGGCTGCACACACACGTACATACACCGCGCACGCAAGGGGCTGCTGCACACACACTGACACACAAAATGCACGCTTGGGGCGACGGCACTCACATGTACATACACCGCGCACGCAAGGGGCGGCTGCACATACACGTACACACACCGCGCACGCAAGGGGCGGCTGCACACACACGTACATCCACCGCGCACGCAAGGGGCAACTGCACACACACGTACATACACCGCGCACGCAAGGGGCGAGTGCGCACACACGTACATACACCGCGCACGCAAGGGGCGGCTGCACACACACGTACACACACCATGCACGCAAGGGCCGGCTGCACTCACATGTACATACACCATGCACGCAAGGGGCGGCTGCACACACACGTACACACACCATGCACGCAATTGCCGGCATGCACACACACGTACATCCACCGCGCACGCAAGGGGCAACTGCACTTTACACATGTACACACACCGCGCACGCTTGGGGCAGCTGCACTCACATGTACACACACCGCGCACGCTTGGGGCGGCTGCACACACACGTACCTACACCGCGCACGCAAGGGGCGGCTGCACACACACGTACATACACCGCGCACGCAAGGGGCAACTGCACACACATGTACATACACCGCGCAACCACGGGGCGGCTGCACACACACGTACATACACCGCGCACGCAAGGGGCGGCTGCACACATACGTATACCTACACCGCGCACGCAAGGGGCGACTGCACACACATGTACATCCACCGCGCACGCAAGGGCCGGCTGCACACACACGTACACACACCATGCACGCAAGGGCCGGCTGCACACACACGTACATACACCGCGCACGCAAGGGGCGGCTGCACACACACGTACACACACCGCGCACGCAAGGGGCAGCTGCACACACACGTACATACACCATGCACGCAAGGGGCTGCACACACACTTACACACACCTTGCACGCAAGGGCCGGCATGCACACACACTGGCATACACCGCGCACGCAAGGGGCGGCTGCACACACGTACATACACCGCGCACGCAAGGGGCGAGTGCACACACACGTACACACACCGCGCACGCAAGGGGCGGCTGCACACACACGTACACACACCATGCACGCAATTGCCGGCATGCACACACACGTACATCCACTGCGCACGCAAGGGGCAACTGCACACACATGTACACACGCTTGGGGCGGCTGCACTCACATGTACACACACCGCGCACGCAAGGGCCGGCTGCACACACACGTACATACACCGCGCACGCAAGGGGCAACTGCACACACACGTACACACACCATGCACGCAAGGGCCGGCTGCACTCACATGTACACACACCATGCACGCAAGGGCCGGCTGCACACACACTTACACACACAATGCACGCTTGGGGCAACGGCACTCACATGTACATACACCATGCACGCAAGGGGCGGCTGCACACACACGTACACACACCATGCACGCAAGGAGCGACTTCACGCACAGGTACACTCACCATGCACGCAAGGGGCGGCTGCACACACACGTACACACACCGCGCACGCAATTAAGGGACGGCTGCACACACACGTACATACACCGCGCACGCAAGGGGCAACGGCACTCACATGTACATACACCATGCACGCAAGGGGCGGCTGCACACACACGTACACACACCATGCACGCAAGGAGCGACTTCACGCACAGGTACACACACCATGCACGCAAGGTTCGGCTGCACACACATGTACATCCACCGCGCACGCAAGGGGCGAGTGCAAGCACATGTACATACACCATGCACGCAAGGGGCGGCTGCACACACATGTACATCCACCGCGCACGCAAGGGGCGAGTGCACACACACGTACACACACCGCGCACGCAAGGGGCGGCTGCACACACACGTACACACACCATGCACGCAATTGCCGGCATGCACACACACGTACATCCACCGCGCACGCAAGGGGCAACTGCACACACATGTACACACACCGCGCACGCTTGGGGCAGCTGCACTCACATGTACACACACCGCGCACGCAAGGGCCGGCTGCACACACACGTACACACACCATGCACGCAATTGCCGGCATGCACACACACGTACACACACCGCGCACGCAAGGGGCGGCTGCACACACACGTACACACACCATGCACGCAATTGCCGGCATGCACACACACGTACGTCCACCGCGCACGCAAGGGGCAACTGCACACACATGTACACACACCGCGCACGCTTGGGGCAGCTGCACACACACGTACCTACACCGCGCACGCAAGGGGCGGCTGCACACACACGTACATACACCGCGCACGCAAGGGGCAACTGCACACACATGTACACACACCGCGCACGCAAGGGGCAACTGCACACACACGTACACACACCGCGCACGCAAGGGGCGGCTGCACACACACGTACATCCACCGCGCACGCAAGGGGCAACTGCACACACATGTACACACACCGCGCACGCTTGGGGCAGCTGCACTCACATGTACACACACCGCGCACGCAAGGGGCGGCTGCACACACACGTACATCCACCGCGCACGCAAGGGGCAACTGCACACACACGTACATCCACCGCGCACGCAAGGGGCGGCTGCACACACACGTACACACACCGCGCACGCAAGGGGCAACTGCACACACATGTACACACACCGCGCACGCTTGGGGCGGCTGCACACACACGTACCTACACCGCGCACGCAAGGGGCGGCTGCACACACACGTACATACACCGCGCACGCAAGGGGCAACTGCACACACATGTACATACACCGCGCACGCAAGGGGCAACTGCACACACATGTACACACACCGCGCACGCAAGGGGCAACTGCACACACACGTACACACACCGCGCACGCTTGGGGCGGCTGCACACACACGTACCTACACCGCGCACGCAAGGGGCGGCTGCACACACACGTACATCCACCGCGCACGCAAGGGGCAACTGCACACACATGTACACACACCGCGCACGCTTGGGGCAGCTGCACTCACATGTACACACACCGCGCACGCAAGGGCCGGCTGCACACACACGTACATCCACCGCGCACGCAAGGGG
Organism: Mesostigma viride; assembly: GCA_009746045.1. Classification (NCBI taxonomy): domain Eukaryota; kingdom Viridiplantae; phylum Streptophyta; class Mesostigmatophyceae; order Mesostigmatales; family Mesostigmataceae; genus Mesostigma; species Mesostigma viride. The sequence goes on from RPFO01000026.1 coordinate 3,971,916, forward strand.
CAACTGCACACACACGTACATCCACCGCGCACGCAAGGGGCGGCTGCACACACACGTACACACACCGCGCACGCAAGGGGCAACTGCACACACATGTACACACACCGCGCACGCTTGGGGCGGCTGCACACACACGTACCTACACCGCGCACGCAAGGGCCGGCTGCACACACACGTACATACACCGCGCACGCAAGGGGCAACTGCACACACATGTACATACACCGCGCAACCACGGGGCGGCTGCACACACACGTACATACACCGCGCACGCTTGGGGCAGCTGCACTCACATGTACACACACCGCGCACGCAAGGGGCGACTGCACACACATGTACATCCACCGCGCACGCAAGGGCCGGCTGCACACACACGTACACACACCATGCACGCAAGGGCCGGCTGCACACACACGTACATCCACCGCGCACGCAAGGGCCGGCTGCACACACACGTACATACACCGCGCACGCAAGGGGCAACTGCACACACATGTACACACACCGCGCACGCAAGGGGCAACTGCACACACACGTACACACACCGCGCACGCTTGGGGCGGCTGCACACACACGTACCTACACCGCGCACGCAAGGGGCGGCTGCACACACACGTACATCCACCGCGCACGCAAGGGGCAACTGCACACACATGTACACACACCGCGCACGCTTGGGGCAGCTGCACTCACATGTACACACACCGCGCACGCAAGGGGCGGCTGCACACACACGTACATCCACCGCGCACGCAAGGGGCAACTGCACACACACGTACATCCACCGCGCACGCAAGGGGCGGCTGCACACACACGTACATCCACCGCGCACGCAAGGGGCAACTGCACACACATGTACACACACCGCGCACGCTTGGGGCGGCTGCACACACACGTACCTACACCGCGCACGCAAGGGGCGGCTGCACACACACGTACATACACCGCGCACGCAAGGGGCAACTGCACACACATGTACATACACCGCGCACGCAAGGGGCAACTGCACACACATGTACACACACCGCGCACGCAAGGGGCAACTGCACACACACGTACACACACCGCGCACGCTTGGGGCGGCTGCACACACACGTACATCCACCGCGCACGCAAGGGGCGGCTGCACACACACGTACATCCACCGCGCACGCAAGGGGCAACTGCACACATATGTACACACACCGCGCACGCTTGGGGCAGCTGCACTCACATGTACACACACCGCGCACGCAAGGGCCGGCTGCACACACACGAAAAACCACCGCGCACGCAAGGGGCAACTGCACACACACGTACATCCACCGCGCACGCAAGGGGCGGCTGCACACACACGTACACACACCGCGCACGCAAGGGGCAACTGCACACACATGTACACACACCGCGCACGCTTGGGGCGGCTGCACACACACGTACCTACACCGCGCACGCAAGGGGCGGCTGCACACACACGTACATACACCGCGCACGCAAGGGGCAACTGCACACACATGTACATACACCGCGCAACCACGGGGCGGCTGCACACACACGTACATACACCGCGCACGCAAGGGGCAACTGCACACACATGTACACACACCGCGCACGCTTGGGGCGGCTGCACACACACGTACCTACACCGCGCACGCAAGGGGCGGCTGCACACACACGTACATACACCGCGCACGCAAGGGGCAACTGCACACACATGTACATACACCGCGCAACCACGGGGCGGCTGCACACACACGTACACACACCGCGCACGCAAGGGGCAGCTGCACACACACGTACATACACCATGCACGCAAGGGGCTGCACACACACTTACACACACCTTGCACGCAAGGGCCGGCATGCACACACACTGGCATACACCGCGCACGCAAGGGGCGGCTGCACACACGTACATACACCGCGCACGCAAGGGGCGAGTGCACACACACGTACACACACCGCGCACGCAATTAAGGGACGGCTGCACACACACGTACATACACCGCGCACGCAAGGGGCAACGGCACTCACATGTACATACACCATGCACGCAAGGGGCGGCTGCACACACACGTACACACACCATGCACGCAAGGAGCGACTTCACGCACAGGTACACACACCATGCACGCAAGGTTCGGCTGCACACACATGTACATCCACCGCGCACGCAAGGGGCGGCTGCACACACATGTACATACACCATGCACGCAAGGGGCGGCTGCACACACCTGTACATCCACCGCGCACGCAAGGGGCGAGTGCACACACACGTACACACACCGCGCACGCAAGGGGCGGCTGCACACACACGTACACACACCATGCACGCAATTGCCAACATGCACACACACGTACACACACCGCGCACGCTTGGGGCGGCTGCACACACACGTACCTACACCGCGCACGCAAGGGGTGGCTGCACACACACGTACATACACCGCGCACGCAAGGGGCGGCTGCACACACACGTACATACACCGCGCACGCAAGGGGCAACTGCACACACATGTACATACACCGCGCAACCACGGGGCGGCTGCACACACACGTACATACACCGCGCACGCTTGGGGCAGCTGCACTCACATGTACACACACCGCGCACGCTTGGGGCGGCTGCACACACACGTACCTACACCGCGCACGCAAGGGGCGGCTGCACACACACGTACATACACCGCGCACGCAAGGGCCGGCTGCACACACACGTACACACACCATGCACGCAAGGGCCGGCTGCACACACACGTACATCCACCGCGCACGCAAGGGCCGGCTGCACACACACGTACATACACCGCGCACGCAAGGGGCAACTGCACACACATGTACACACACCGCGCACGCAAGGGGCAACTGCACACACACGTACACACACCGCGCACGCTTGGGGCGGCTGCACACACACGTACCTACACCGCGCACGCAAGGGGCGGCTGCACACACACGTACATCCACCGCGCACGCAAGGGGCAACTGCACACACATGTACACACACCGCGCACGCTTGGGGCAGCTGCACTCACATGTACACACACCGCGCACGCAAGGGGCGGCTGCACACACACGTACATCCACCGCGCACGCAAGGGGCAACTGCACACACACGTACATCCACCGCGCACGCAAGGGGCGGCTGCACACACACGTACACACACCGCGCACGCAAGGGGCAACTGCACACACATGTACACACACCGCGCACGCTTGGGGCGGCTGCACACACACGTACCTACACCGCGCACGCAAGGGGCGGCTGCACACACACGTACATACACCGCGCACGCAAGGGGCAACTGCACACACATGTACATACACCGCGCACGCAAGGGGCAACTGCACACACAAGTACACACACCGCGCACGCAAGGGGCAACTGCACACACACGTACACACACCGCGCACGCTTGGGGCGGCTGCACACACACGTACATCCACCGCGCACGCAAGGGGCGGCTGCACACACACGTACATCCACCGCGCACGCAAGGGGCAACTGCACACACATGTACACACACCGCGCACGCTTGGGGCAGCTGCACTCACATGTACACACACCGCGCACGCAAGGGCCGGCTGCACACACACGAAAAACCACCGCGCACGCAAGGGGCAACTGCACACACACGTACATCCACCAGCACGCAAGGGGCGGCTGCACACACACGTACACACACCGCGCACGCAAGGGGCAACTGCACACACATGTACACACACCGCGCACGCTTGGGGCGGCTGCACACACACGTACCTACACCGCGCACGCAAGGGGCGGCTGCACACACACGTACATACACCGCGCACGCAAGGGGCAACTGCACACACATGTACATACACCGCGCAACCACGGGGCGGCTGCACACACACGTACATACACCGCGCACGCAAGGGGCAACTGCACACACATGTACACACACCGCGCACGCTTGGGGCGGCTGCACACACACGTACCTACACCGCGCACGCAAGGGGCGGCTGCACACACACGTACATACACCGCGCACGCAAGGGGCAACTGCACACACATGTACATACACCGCGCAACCACGGGGCGGCTGCACACACACGTACACACACCGCGCACGCAAGGGGCAGCTGCACACACACGTACATACACCATGCACGCAAGGGGCTGCACACACACTTACACACACCTTGCACGCAAGGGCCGGCATGCACACACACGTACCTACACCGCGCACGCAAGGGGCGACTGCACACCCATGTACATCCACCGCGCACGCAAGGGCCGGCTGCACACACACGTACACACACCATGCACGCAAGGGCCGGCTGCACACACACGTACACACACCGCGCACGCAAGGGGCGGCTGCACACACACGTACACACACCGCGCACGCAAGGGGCAACTGCACACACATGTACACACACCGCGCACGCTTGGGGCGGCTGCACACACACGTACCTACACCGCGCACGCAAGGGCCGGCTGCACACACACGTACATACACCGCGCACGCAAGTGGCAACTGCACACACATGTACATACACCGCGCAACCACGGGGCGGTTGCACACACACGTACATACACCGCGCACGCTTGGGGCAGCTGCACTCACATGTACACACACCGCGCACGCAAGGGGCGACTGCACACACATGTACATCCACCGCGCACGCAAGGGCCGGCTGCACACACACGTACACACACCATGCACGCAAGGGCCGGCTGCACACACACGTACATCCACCGCGCACGCAAGGGCCGGCTGCACACACACGTACATACACCGCGCACGCAAGGGGCAACTGCACACACATGTACACACACCGCGCACGCAAGGGGCAACTGCACACACACGTACACACACCGCGCACGCTTGGGGCGGCTGCACACACACGTACATACACCGCGCACGCAAGGGGCGGCTGCACACACACGTACATCCACCGCGCACGCAAGGGGCAACTGCACACACATGTACACACACCGCGCACGCTTGGGGCAGCTGCACTCACATGTACACACACCGCGCACGCAAGGGGCGGCTGCACACACACGTACATCCACCGCGCACGCAAGGGGCAACTGCACACACACGTACATCCACCGCGCACGCAAGGGGCGGCTGCACACACACGTACACACACCGCGCACGCAAGGGGCAACTGCACACACATGTACACACACCGCGCACGCTTGGGGCGGCTGCACACACACGTACCTACACCGCGCACGCAAGGGGCGGCTGCACACACACGTACATACACCGCGCACGCAAGGGGCAACTGCACACACATGTACATACACCGCGCACGCAAGGGGCAACTGCACACACATGTACACACACCGCGCACGCAAGGGGCAACTGCACACACACGTACACACACCGCGCACGCTTGGGGCGGCTGCACACACACGTACCTACACCGCGCACGCAAGGGGCGGCTGCACACACACGTACATCCACCGCGCACGCAAGGGGCAACTGCACACACATGTACACACACCGCGCACGCTTGGGGCAGCTGCACTCACATGTACACACACCGCGCACGCAAGGGCCGGCTGCACACACACGAAAAACCACCGCGCACGCAAGGGGCAACTGCACACACACGTACATCCACCGCGCACGCAAGGGGCGGCTGCACACACACGTACACACACCGCGCACGCAAGGGGCAACTGCACACACATGTACACACACCGCGCACGCTTGGGGCGGCTGCACACACACGTACCTACACCGCGCACGCAAGGGGCGGCTGCACACACACGTACATACACCGCGCACGCAAGGGGCAACTGCACACACATGTACATACACCGCGCAACCACGGGGCGGCTGCACACACACGTACATACACCGCGCACGCAAGGGGCAACTGCACACACATGTACACACACCGCGCACGCTTGGGGCGGCTGCACACACACGTACACACACCGCGCACGCTTGGGGCGGCTGCACACACACGTACATACACCGCGCACGCAAGGGGCAACTGCACACACATGTACATACACCGCGCAACCACGGGGCGGCTGCACACACACGTACACACACCGCGCACGCAAGGGGCAGCTGCACACACACGTACATACACCATGCACGCAAGGGGCTGCACACACACGTACATACACCATGCACGCAAGGGGCTGCACACACACTTACACACACCTTGCACGCAAGGGCCGGCATGCACACACACTGGCATACACCGCGCACGCAAGGGGCGAGTGCACACACACGTACACACACCGCGCACGCAATTAAGGGACGGCTGCACACACACGTACATACACCGCGCACGCAAGGGGCAACGGCACTCACATGTACATACACCATGCACGCAAGGGGCGGCTGCACACACACGTACACACACCATGCACGCAAGGAGCGACTTCACGCACAGGTACACACACCATGCACGCAAGGTTCGGCTGCACACACATGTACATCCACCGCGCACGCAAGGGGCGGCTGCACACACATGTACATACACCATGCACGCAAGGGGCGGCTGCACACACCTGTACATCCACCGCGCACGCAAGGGGCGAGTGCACACACACGTACACACACCGCGCACGCAAGGGGCGGTTGCACACACACGTACACACACCATGCACGCAATTGCCGGCATGCACACACACGTACATCCACCGCGCACGCAAGGGGCAACTGCACACACATGTACACACACCGCGCACGCTTGGGGCAGCTGCACTCACATGTACACACACCGCGCACGCAAGGGCCGGCTGCACACACACGTACATACACCGCGCACGCAAGGGGCAACTGCACACACATGTACACACACCGCGCACGCAAGGGGCAACTGCACACACACGTACACACACCGCGCACGCTTGGGGCGGCTGCACACACACGTACCTACACCGCGCACGCAAGGGGCGGCTGCACACACACGTACATCCACCGCGCACGCAAGGGGCAACTGCACACACATGTACACACACCGCGCACGCTTGGGGCAGCTGCACTCACATGTACACACACCGCACACGCAAGGGCCGGCTGCACACACACGTACATCCACCGCGCACGCAAGGGGCAACTGCACACACACGTACATACACCGCGCACGCAAGGGGCGGCTGCACACACACGTACACACACCGCGCACGCAAGGGGCAACTGCACACACATGTACACACACCGCGCACGCTTGGGGCAGCTGCACTCACATGTACACACACCGCGCACGCAAGGGGCGACTGCACACACATGTACATCCACCGCGCACGCAAGGGCCGGCTGCACACACACGTACACACACCATGCACGCAAGGGCCGGCTGCACACACACGTACATTGTTGGAAAGGTAGAGGAAACTAATGGGTTTTACACAATGCCTTGTGCTTGGCCTTGTTACCCTTGCACCTTGCAGGTGATGAAAGACTGAGCTTGAAGACAATGGAAGAGAGACCAGAAAAAGAGTTTTATTTCTTAGGCTGAGAGGTTAGGAAAAGAGGTACCTGGCCTTAGGAGCCAGTTTCTTTTTATACCTTTCTAGCTAGGAAGGATGACATCAGATGCTGATGTCATCATAGAAGCTTGTAGAAACATCTAAGCATATTCCCAGCATATTCTCAGTATATTCCAGGAATATTCCTGGCATATTCCTAGAACATTCCAAGGTCATTCTAGAAAGGTTCTAATGAGCTGGCATGACAGTTGATTGCCAAATGTCCTCTGAACAATGTGCCACATCTAATGCTTAATAAAGTGACACATGGTTTCTACTTGGAATGACAAGTGTAATCCAATGAGTCTATCCACTTGTCAGTCAATGGAATGCAACACTTGTCACTATGAGCTTCCAACACATGTCAGCTCATGGAATGGACACTTGTCTACCAAAGAAGTACACCACTTGTCAAGCATGGAAGTGATGCTACTAGACCAACTCAGGTACAAGAGATCTATGGCCAAATATAGGACTATGGCACATGAACATTGATCAGCTCATTGAGAGCAATTCATCTAACTTATCAAATCTATCAAATTCTCAGCCCTTGTGAAGTAAAACAAAGAAGAAGAAAGTCAGGCTGGAATATAGTGTGGGCAGGTGGGTATATGATCCCCAACACCCCCCTTAGCCAGCTGAACACAAAGGACTAAGTTGACATGAGTTTGCCACGCAGGGCAGTGAACCTGGCACGTGAAAGTGCCTTCGTCAGAAGATCAGCAAGCATGTCCTCCCCAGGACAATGCTTCATGGCGATGAGTCCCCCCTCCACCTTCTCCCGGATGAAATGGAAACGCACGTCAATGTGCTTCGTGCGCTTGGGATGAACAGGGTCACGAGCGAGTGCCACGGCGCCTGTGTTGTCGCAGAAGACAGGCGTGGGCCCCTGAACTGGATGCCCCAGCTCCCCCAACATGTGCCTCAGTGGAAGCACTAGCTGGGTTACGCTGCTAGCAGCAATGTACTCCGCCTCGCAGGAAGACAGGGCGGTAACGTGCTGCTTGCGGCTGCACCACTCGACTGCGGCCCCCCTGAACATCACTACATTGCCAGAGACAGATCTGCGTGTCTCAGGGCAGTTCCCCCAATCGGCATCCGTCCACCCCTCCAGCCCCCCTTGGCCACCATAGCGCAGTCCCAAGTCCTTGGTGTGGACAAGGTAGCGCACCACTCGCTTGGCCAGCTCCAAGTCGCCCTCCGTGGGTGCCTGCATGCATTGGGCCAGCTGGTTGACAGCAAAAGCAATGTCTGGGCGCGTCCATGTCGCGGCGTACATGAGAGCACCAACAATCTGCTGAAAGAGTTGATGGTTTGGGGCATCACACATTCCCCCCTCGCGACGGGGACTACCAGGCACTATAGGGGTGTGCACAGGGTGAGGGGTAGAAAGCCCAAAACGGGCAGCAATAGCTTCAATGTAGGGCCGTTGGTGCATGGTAAGGGAACGAGACGCAGGGTCGATAGTAAGGGAAACACCGAGGAAAAGAGAGGGATTGTCCGACTCAGTGATTTGAAAAGTATTAGCCAAACGGCGAGACCAGGATGCCAGCCAGGAAGGGGAAGGATGAGCAGCAAGAATGTCATCGACGTGCACGAACACGAAACCACGAGACGAAGGGTAGTAATACAGGCACGCATCAATTTGGCTTTGGATGGCGCCGTCAGAAAGAAGGTGTGCACGGAACGTTTTATGCCAATTGCGTGGCGCTTGCTTGATGCCATACAAGCTGCGGTGCAGCTTCCACACAAGCACATCGCCATTGGCATCCCGCTCTTCAAAGCCAGTAGGGGGACGCACAAAGACATCCTCCTGTAGGGGAGCATAGAGAAAAGCGGTTCGGACATCGAGCTGCTTGACAGTAAAGCCAGACGTGACAGCTAAAGCAAGAGCAAGTCGCACGGTGGACGCACGAACAGTGGGGGAAAAGACTTCATTAAAGTCGATACCTTCACGTTGGGCAAAACCTTTCACGACAAACCTGGCCTTGTGACGGCCGTCGGACTTGACAGCAAATACCCACCGGGAAGGGAGGACCTTGGCACCGGCGGGCAAAGTACGCGGGCTCACAAGCGAGTATACTGCATGATCACGAATGCTATTAATTTCGCTCAACATCGCAGCCCGCCACTCTGGACTGTTGTTAGCCTCAGTAAAGGAGACGGGAAGGGAAACGTCACTGCCAGTAAAATGCACTGTGTCAAAAAGATCACGAACTGACTGGTAATGCGGAAAAAAACGAGCCCATTTAGGCGACACCGTGACAGGGGGAGCATAGGTAGTAATCTCCATCGCGAGGGGTTCACGGGTGCTACCGCAAAACATCAGCTCATCAGCAGTTGCCATGGCGACATTACCAGCTGGGTTACGTCGCAGCGCAGAGATTGTACTTTGCAGTCGAGCAGCACTTGAAGTGGCAGTGACCGGTGGACCAGCAGACAGCTCCCGTGCGTCACTTGGGGAGACGTCGTCAGTAGTTAGGACGGGCTGTGAAAAGTTTGGAGCACCGTCGAGCGCCTCCGGAACTGGTCTAGGACTTGGGACGTTGACTGCATCAGGACTTGGTGCGTCCGCTCCCTCGTGGCGAAGCTCCTCAGGAATATCCCTTCTGGTGGCGTCCAGAAACCTCGCCTGAGACCGGGTGACCGGTCCGCTAGGTTCGGCCAGAGAATTTGGCTGAACTTCTGCTACAGCCGGAAGATCAGTTGGTGAAGTTTCCTCCAGTGCGGCAGAACTTTCCAGAAGCGGCGCAGGAGTTGGCATGGCCCCATTGCGCCAGGCCTCATTGAAGGTGACATGCAGGCGGCGAATGACATCCTTGGATTCTGGACGGTAAATGAGGTACGCCGGCGATTCCAGATCATAGCCGACGAAGATTCCAGGCAGAGCCTTGGCCTCCAGCTTGCCACGTGGGCCCTCCACCCGATAGAAGGCAGGGCAGCCGAAAATTCGAAGATTCGAGAGATCCGCATTGCGACCGGTGAGCAGGAAGTGTGGCGTGGCACCTCCAGGATTCGAGCTAGACGGCAGGCGGTTAAGTATATAAACCGCGCAATTGAAGGCTAGTGCCCAGAATCCTTTGGGCAAACCGGCATGCGTGAGCATTGCCAGTGTCATGCCCATGGCCAGACCCCACAGCCGCTCCGCCACTCCGTTCTGCTCAGGAGTGTAGGGGCTGGAGAACTCCTGGTGCACTCGGTGTTCAGCGCAGACGGCCCGCCACGCCTGCCCAGTGAAGACTGCGTCGTTGTCGGTCCGGAGAAGAATCGAACCGTTGTAGAAGGGGCGAATTTCGCGCGCGAGCAGCTGCTGTAGGGCGTCAACAGCCTCGTCCTTGTGTCGAAGCGGAAAGCACCATCGCCAGCGGGTAGCATCGTCGGTGAAGCCGAGCATGTAGCGGGCGCCTCCAATTGCTGGCTGCATCGGCCCGAGAATGTCGCTGTGAAGCTTGGCTCGGGGAACAGTCGATCGGAGCTGTCCAGGCGAAAATGAGCGCCTCTTGATGAAGCCAGCAGGGCAGGATGGGCAGCCAGGCGATGACAGGCGCCTCGAAAAAAGGTTAGACTCCGGAATGGCGGCCAGCCTCTTGATCCGATCTTCGCCAGCATGCCCAAGACGCCAGTGCCAGAGCAGGCTCGCCGGCCGCTCGATGGCCGTGGCAGCCATTGCCGCCTCGTCGCGCTCCGCAGGTAACACGTAGATGTTGTTCTGCAGCGCAATCTTGTGCGTCTCGTTGTCCAGCACCACTGTCTGCTCGGTGAGGTCGACTTTGTGGCCGTCCTTGGCGAGCTGCCCAGCTGATAGCAGTCGGGCGCTCAAGCCGGGCACGAAGAGCGCACCATTCAGGTGCACATGCTGGTTGGGCAGTTTGAGCCGAATCGTGCCCACTCCCGTCGCGCGAAGACGTCCTCCTGATCCGACGATGTTCCTAGTGGTGGGGGTGAGGGACACAAAGTCAGTGCGGCATGGGGACATGTGGCTGCTTGCAGCGGAGTCCAGAACCCAGGCAGGGGGCTTGGGGCTATACTGCGTGAGTGCAGCAGCCTCCTGCGACGGCGCCGACTCGGCGATGGTGGTGAAGACGAAGCCCTCCGGCAGCTCCGCGGCCTCCTGGGTGTTGTTGGCCACGCTTCCGCCAGGTGAGGTCTCCTTCTTGGTCGCTTGGTTGCCCCTCCTGCGCTGGTTGCCCCGCCGTCCTTGGTTCTTGCTTCGTGGCTTGAGCTGGGAGTTCTTTTGCCAGCACTGGGTCTCCGCATGCCCACTCCTGTTGCAGTAGGCGCAGTGCTTCCTCTCACCACCCTTGTTGGCAGTGTGGAAAGCTTGACCTTGGGCTGGCTCCTCCTTGGTGCTTGAGAAGGCCGTCCTCCCAGCAGCATGTCCTCCGCCTCCAGCAGCGCAGCCTTGACCTCCTCCAAGCTGTCCTCCTCTTTGAAGTGCGCTGAAATCAGGGCAGGGCGATATCGGTCAGGCAGGCCGCTCTTGAGGATAGCCGCAAAATCTTGGTCGCTCATGACGCCTCCCACCGCACGGTAGTCCGCCAGCAGCAGCAATCCACGTAGGATATACTGCCCCATGGTCTCCCCAGGCTTCATTTGCAGCCGGTGAAGCTGAATCCTGAGGTCCATGCGGTGACTCTTGGTGAGCTTTTGTTGCTCGTAGACCTCCCTCAGCGTCTTGTAGAGCTTGCTGCCAGATTGGTCTGGCACGAGCGATAGGATGCGCCTCGCTTCTCCCACAAGTGCAGCTGAGATGACAAGGCCAACAGCTTGGTCAGCCTTGCGGTCCTGCCTGGTGCCCAGCAGGACGTCCTTAACCTCATAGAAGGAACAGAAACCCTCAAGAGATGTCTTGGTCTCCTCCCAGCCACGTAGGCTTGTGCCATCGAATTTCAGCACCATCTTGGAGCACACATTCAGCATAGGAGTGTAGTCGACGTCGCTTGCCATGGAGCTTGTAGCTGGGCTGGGTTTCTTGGTGGTCTTCTTGGAGCTCATGAAGATTCCTCCGATACCATGTTGGAAAGGTAGAGGAAACTAATGGGTTTTACACAATGCCTTGTGCTTGGCCTTGTTACCCTTGCACCTTGCAGGTGATGAAAGACTGAGCTTGAAGACAATGGAAGAGAGACCAGAAAAAGAGTTTTATTTCTTAGGCTGAGAGGTTAGGAAAAGAGGTACCTGGCCTTAGGAGCCAGTTTCTTTTTATACCTTTCTAGCTAGGAAGGATGACATCAGATGCTGATGTCATCATAGAAGCTTGTAGAAACATCTAAGCATATTCCCAGCATATTCTCAGTATATTCCAGGAATATTCCTGGCATATTCCTAGAACATTCCAAGGTCATTCTAGAAAGGTTCTAATGAGCTGGCATGACAGTTGATTGCCAAATGTCCTCTGAACAATGTGCCACATCTAATGCTTAATAAAGTGACACATGGTTTCTACTTGGAATGACAAGTGTAATCCAATGAGTCTATCCACTTGTCAGTCAATGGAATGCAACACTTGTCACTATGAGCTTCCAACACATGTCAGCTCATGGAATGGACACTTGTCTACCAAAGAAGTACACCACTTGTCAAGCATGGAAGTGATGCTACTAGACCAACTCAGGTACAAGAGATCTATGGCCAAATATAGGACTATGGCACATGAACATTGATCAGCTCATTGAGAGCAATTCATCTAACTTATCAGATCTATCAAATTCTCAGCCCTTGTGAAGTAAAACAAAGAAGAAGAAAGTCAGGCTGGAATATAGTGTGGGCAGGTGGGTATATGATCCCCAACATACATCCACCGCGCACGCAAGGGCCGGCTGCACACACACGTACATACACCGCGCACGCAAGGGGCAACTGCACACACATGTACACACACCGCGCACGCAAGGGGCAACTGCACACACACGTACACACACCGCGCACGCTTGGGGCGGCTGCACACACACGTACATACACCGCGCACGCAAGGGGCGGCTGCACACACACGTACATCCACCGCGCACGCAAGGGGCAACTGCACACACATGTACACACACCGTGCACGCTTGGGGCAGCTGCACTCACATGTACACACACCGCGCACGCAAGGGGCGGCTGCACACACACGTACATCCACCGCGCACGCAAGGGGCAACTGCACACACACGTACATCCACCGCGCACGCAAGGGGCGGCTGCACACACACGTACACACACCGCGCACGCAAGGGGCAACTGCACACACATGTACACACACCGCGCACGCTTGGGGCGGCTGCACACACACGTACCTACACCGCGCACGCAAGGGGCGGCTGCACACACACGTACATACACCGCGCACGCAAGGGGCAACTGCACACACATGTACATACACCGCGCACGCAAGGGGCAACTGCACACACATGTACACACACCGCGCACGCAAGGGGCAACTGCACACACACGTACACACACCGCGCACGCTTGGGGCGGCTGCACACACACGTACCTACACCGCGCACGCAAGGGGCGGCTGCACACACACGTACATCCACCGCGCACGCAAGGGGCAACTGCACACACATGTACACACACCGCGCACGCTTGGGGCAGCTGCACTCACATGTACACACACCGCGCACGCAAGGGCCGGCTGCACACACACGAAAAACCACCGCGCACGCAAGGGGCAACTGCACACACACGTACATCCACCGCGCACGCAAGGGGCGGCTGCACACACACGTACACACACCGCGCACGCAAGGGGCAACTGCACACACATGTACACACACCGCGCACGCTTGGGGCGGCTGCACACACACGTACCTACACCGCGCACGCAAGGGGCGGCTGCACACACACGTACATACACCGCGCACGCAAGGGGCAACTGCACACACATGTACATACACCGCGCAACCACGGGGCGGCTGCACACACACGTACATACACCGCGCACGCAAGGGGCAACTGCACACACATGTACACACACCGCGCACGCTTGGGGCGGCTGCACACACACGTACCTACACCGCGCACGCAAGGGGCGGCTGCACACACACGTACATACACCGCGCACGCAAGGGGCAACTGCACACACATGTACATACACCGCGCAACCACGGGGCGGCTGCACACACACGTACACACACCGCGCACGCAAGGGGCAGCTGCACACACACGTACATACACCATGCACGCAAGGGGCTGCACACACACGTACATACACCATGCACGCAAGGGGCTGCACACACACTTACACACACCTTGCACGCAAGGGCCGGCATGCACACACACTGGCATACACCGCGCACGCAAGGGGCGAGTGCACACACACGTACACACACCGCGCACGCAATTAAGGGACGGCTGCACACACACGTACATACACCGCGCACGCAAGGGGCAACGGCACTCACATGTACATACACCATGCACGCAAGGGGCGGCTGCACACACACGTACACACACCATGCACGCAAGGAGCGACTTCACGCACAGGTACACACACCATGCACGCAAGGTTCGGCTGCACACACATGTACATCCACCGCGCACGCAAGGGGCGGCTGCACACACATGTACATACACCATGCACGCAAGGGGCGGCTGCACACACCTGTACATCCACCGCGCACGCAAGGGGCGAGTGCACACACACGTACACACACCGCGCACGCAAGGGGCGGTTGCACACACACGTACACACACCATGCACGCAATTGCCGGCATGCACACACACGTACATCCACCGCGCACGCAAGGGGCAACTGCACACACATGTACACACACCGCGCACGCTTGGGGCAGCGGCACTCACATGTACACACACCGCGCACGCAAGGGCCGGCTGCACACACACGTACATACACCGCGCACGCAAGGGGCAACTGCACACACATGTACACACACCGCGCACGCAAGGGGCAACTGCACACACACGTACACACACCGCGCACGCTTGGGGCGGCTGCACACACACGTACCTACACCGCGCACGCAAGGGGCGGCTGCACACACACGTACATCCACCGCGCACGCAAGGGGCAACTGCACACACATGTACACACACCGCGCACGCTTGGGGCAGCTGCACTCACATGTACACACACCGCACACGCAAGGGCCGGCTGCACACACACGTACATACACCGCGCACGCAAGGGGCAACTGCACACACACGTACATACACCGCGCACGCAAGGGGCGGCTGCACACACACGTACACACACCGCGCACGCAAGGGGCAACTGCACACACATGTACACACACCGCGCACGCTTGGGGCGGCTGCACACACACGTACCTACACCGCGCACGCAAGGGGCGGCTGCACACACACGTACATACACCGCGCACGCAAGGGGCAACTGCACACACATGTACATACACCGCGCAACCACGGGGCGGCTGCACACACACGTACATACACCGCGCACGCTTGGGGCAGCTGCACTCACATGTACACACACCGCGCACGCTTGGGGCGGCTGCACACACACGTACCTACACCGCGCACGCAAGGGGCGGCTGCACACACACGTACATACACCGCGCACGCAAGGGGCAACTGCACACACATGTACATACACCGCGCAACCACGGGGCGGCTGCACACACACGTACATACACCGCGCACGCAAGGGGCGGCTGCACACATACGTACCTACACCGCGCACGCAAGGGGCGACTGCACACCCATGTACATCCACCGCGCACGCAAGGGGCGAGTGCAAACACACGTACCTACACCGCGCACGCAAGGGGCGGCTGCACACACACGAAAAACCACCGCGCACGCAAGGGGCGGCTGCACACACACGTACACACACCGCGCACGCAAGGGGCAGCTGCACACACACGTACATACACCATGCACGCAAGGGGCTGCACACACACTTACACACACCTTGCACGCAAGGGCCGGCATGCACACACACTGCATGGCATACACCGCCCACGCAAGGGGCGGCTGCACACACGTACATACACCGCGCACGCAAGGGGCGGCTGCACACACACGTACATACACCGCGCACGCAATTAAGGGGAAACTGTCCACACATGGACATACACTGCGCACGGAAGGGGCGGCTGCATTAACACGTACATACACCGCGCACGCAAGGGGCGGCTGCACACACACGTACATACACCATGCACGCAAGGGGCGGCTGCACACACATGTACATCCACCGCGCACGCAAGGGGCGAGTGCACACACACGTACACACACCGCGCACGCAAGGGGCGGCTGCACACACACGTACACACACCATGCACGCAATTGCCGGCATGCACACACACGTACATCCACCGCGCACGCAAGGGGCAACTGCACACACATGTACACACACCGCGCACGCTTGGGGCAGCTGCACTCACATGTACACACACCGCGCACGCAAGGGCCGGCTGCACACACACTTACATACACCGCGCACGCAAGGGGCAACTGCACACACATGTACACACACCGCGCACGCAAGGGCCGGCTGCACACACACGTACATACACCGCGCACGCAAGGGGAAACTGCCCACACATGGACATACACTGCGCACGCAAGGGGCGGCTGCATTAACACGTACATACACCGCGCACGCAAGGGCCGGCATGCACACACACGTACATACACCGCCCATGTAAGGGGCGGCTGCACACACACGTACACACACCATGCACGCAAGGGCCGGCATGCACACACAGTATACACACACCGCGCACGCAAGGGGCGGCTGCACACACACGTACATACACTGCGCACGCAAGGGGCTGCTGCACACACACTTACACTCACCATGCACGCAAGGGGCGGCTGCACACACACGTACATACACCGCGCACGCAAGGGACGGCTGCACACACACGTACATACACCGCGCACGCAAGGGGCAACTGCCCGCACATGTACATCCACCGCGCACGCAATTAAGGGACGGCTGCACACACACGTACATACACCGCGCACGCAAGGGGCAACGGCACTCACATGTACATACACCATGCACGCAAGGGGCGGCTGCACACACACGTACATACACCGCGCACGCAAGGGGCTGCTGCACACACACTTACACACACAATGCACGCAATTAGGGGCGACGGCACTCACATGTACATACTCTTGGGCGGCTGCACTCACATGTACATACACCGCGCATGCAAGGGGCAACTGCACACACACGTACACACACCATGCACGCAAGGGCCGGCATGCACACACACGTACATACACTGCGCACGCAAGGGGCAACTGCACACACAACGTACACACACCATGCACGGAAGGGACGGCTGCACTCACATGTACACACACCATGCACGCAAGGGCCGGCTGCACACACACGTACATACACCATGCACGCAAGGGGCTGCACACACACTTACACACCACCTTGCACGCAAGGGCCGGCATGCACACACACTGGCATACACCGCGCACGCAAGGGGCGGCTGCACACACGTACATACACCGCGCACGCAAGGGGCGAGTGCACACACACGTACACACACCGCGCACGCAATTAAGGGACGGCTGCACACACACGTACATACACCGCGCACGCAAGGGGCAACGGCACTCACATGTACATCCACCATGCACGCAAGGGGCGGCTGCACACACACGTACACACACCATGCACGCAAGGACAAGGATTCACACACATGTACACACACAAAGCACGCAAGGGGCTGCTGCACACACACGTACATACACCGCGCACGCAAGGGGCGGCTGCACTCACATGTACACACACAAAGCACGCAAGGGCCGGCTGCACACACACGTACATACACTGCGCACGCACGGGGCGACTGCACACACATGTACATAAACCATGCACGCAAGGGGCGGCTGCACACACATGTACATACACCGCGCACGCAAGGGGCGAGTGCAAACACATGTACATACACCGCGCACGCAAGGACAAGGATGCACACACATGTACATACACCGCGCACGCAAGGGGCGGCTGCACACACACGTACATACACCGCGCACGCAAGGGGCGAGTGCGCACACACGTACATACACCGCGCACGCAAGGGGCGGCTGCACACACACGTACATACACCGCGCACGCACGGGGCCAGTGCAAGCACATGTACATACACCATGCACGCAAGGGGCGGCTGCACACACATGTACATACACCGCGCACGCAAGGGGCGAGTGCAAACACATGTACATACACCGCGCACGCAAGGGGCAACTGCCCGCACATGTACATCCACCGCACACGCAAGGGGCGGCTGCACACACATGTACATACACCGCGCACGCAAGGGGCGGCTGCACACACACGTACATACACCGCGCACGCAAGGGGCGAGTGCGCACACACGTACATACACCGCGCACGCAAGGGGGGCTGCACACACACGTACATACACCGCGCACGCAAGGGGCCAGTGCAAGCACATGTACATACACCATGCACGCAAGGGCCGGCATGCACAGAAACGTACATACACCGCGCACGCAAGGGGCTGCTGCACACACACGTACACACACCATGCACGCACGGGGCGGCTGCACACACACGTACATCCACTGCGCACGCACGGGGCCGGCGACTGCACACACATGTACATAAACCATGCACGCAAGGGGCGGCTGCACACACATGTACATCCACCGCGCACGCAAGGGGCGAGTGCAAACACATGTACATACACCGCGCACGCAAGGACAAGGATGCACACACATGTACATACACCGCGCACGCAAGGGGCGGCTGCACACGCACGTACATACACCGCGCACGCAAGGGGCGGCTGCACACACACGTACATACACCGCGCACGCACGGGGCCAGTGCAAGCACATGTACAGTACCAACCCGCGGTAACGCAACTAGTTACGCAACTAATCAAAAAAAATTAAATGACGTATTTATATGAAGGAAGTGTAGGGCTACCCAACGCCACCTTCCGTTGCGTAAAAGCTTATGTCTACAGAAAGATACGGGGTCAGGAAGAATCGCCATAGCCAGTTCCGCAAAAGGCACTCACCGATTTTGCGGTTCCGCAACGAGGGAGAAACGCAACAAACATGGGGTACCCTCGATGTAGGGGCCAATAATGAACTGACGCGTTGCGGTTAAAAAGGATGCGGCGGAAGTCAGAAGTCTGAAATTGATCGATCCTCAGTTATTACGTCTGGCTTCCTCGTATTTACGAAAGGTGCGTAAGGGCTGCCACCGGTACGTACAGTACGTAGTACCAGGTCCGCCATGGCATATCGACGTGTTAAAATTTGGCATACACGCCAAAATTAATTTTGCCCGACAGGCTCATGAAATATAATGTGTTCGCTTGGACTGTTTATATGTACTGAAAGCATAGCATCATTGACGATGGCTTGTGCGAAATCCTCACATTAATATGTAAAGTACTAATCGTGGATCGGACGTGCATAACGTCGCTCCACACGTAAGCCAGCCATAATTTCAATGCACAAGGATACACATTTCCATCACCATTCATCTTCATCATCCTGAACGACTCGAAAACGCGGAAAAGATAACGGCAGGCTCGAGCTACCATGGTCCGGATTCTCCCGATTTCTGGCCTGCGCTGGTTGTCTCTTTGATAACGTGCATGTACCAAAAAATTTGTGGGCGCGGTGTACGTATTTTTCACACTTGATCATCGTGAACCGGCGTGTACCCTCGTCCGGCGCACGCATTACATACTACATACACGTGTACGTACGACAGGACAACAGCTATCTATCAATGATGATAGATAGCTGTTTGTCCTGTCGGTCATTGATAGATAGCTGTTGTCCTGTCGGAGATAGTACAACAATTACAATACATCATCACTTGATCTTAGCTTGCAATTTATAAACATTAAATCATCATTTTTAAAAGGAACAAATATAATTGATCATCCACAAGTCCGCCTGTAAGTGGGTGCACACGGGTGTACACTACGGGTGTACACAGGTGTACACGCCGGGTGTATTATGTAGTAGAAACAGCCCGGTACATGCTCTACTACCAGTCTGCCACACGCTAAGTGTCGTTGGTATGTAGCTAGTGGCGTGACCCACAACGTCGTTGTGGGTCACGCTCCACTTCGGTCTACTGCCACACGCCGTGTCGGCGCTTGGTATCTACATCTATGTGGTGGCGTGACCCACAACGTCGTTGTGGGTCACGCTCCACTTCGGTCTATGTACTGCCATGCCACACGCTAAGTGTCGGCGCTTGGTATGTAAGCTTATCTTACTGTATTTAGTCATTTTAGTGGCGTGATCCACAACGAAGCCGATACATGTGTACCCTCATCTGACACTTATGTACTAATACCGTCTCTGACACATATGTAAGTACTGGAAATGCCGTCTCCCAAGGTACGCAATCTACCGACTTGCGTGCTCAAGGGGCCGGTTTTCCCCCGGGTGCGCACTTCTCAGAATCGCACGACCACACCGCGCGCAACCTGGAGTGTGCGTTTGAAAGAAAACAATGCCATTTCCAAAGGTGTAGGTACGCAATCTATCGACTTTACTAGGGAGTGCGTAACTAGGGAGTGCGCAAGGGGCCGGTTTCCCCCCGGGTGCGCACTTCTCAGAATCGCACAACCACACCGCGCGCAACCTGGAGTGTGCGTTTGAAAGAAAACAATGCCATTTCCAAAGGTGTAGGTACGCAATCTATCGACTTTACTAGGGAGTGCGTAACTAGGGAGTGCGCAAGGGGCCGGTTTCCCCCCGGGTGCGCACTTCTCAGAATCGCACGACCACACCGTGCAACCTGAAGTGCGTGAATTGGCACCGTGCGCGTTTCGGAAATGCACGACTTAGCCATGGCGGCTTTGCACCCGTGCTTGCAATTTACTGTACGTTTGCGGACGAATTTCCCGGCCAAACTCAGGAAATAGAGCTTATACGTCCCAAATATGATTCGGATCAATTTTTAGCTCGCGGGGATGCGATTTACCACGTGCCGTCAGTGTTCTTGCTGGGAAAAACTGCGATCAGGCAGGTTCGACGGAATTGATTACTACAAGTGCTTTACGGCGCAACCCGGCGGGTGTCTAGGTTTATTTAATTACTTGTTATCATGCATCGTCGTTGAATATAGGCAGCGGCAGTAAAGATGTGACGATTTTGACCACCCTGTCACATCACAGCTTGTGTGCCGCAAAGTGCCGCTTTTGCGGGCACTGCCTGGGCCAAGGTAACGTTAGCCATGCAAGGTATGGCTGGTTTATCGTTCCCCCATGGTTTCCTGACGTTTGTAAATGAATTTAATCTTGTGAGGCGTTGTCACTTTTCAGCCTTGATGATCTTTCTCGACCGTTGCCTGGCCCTCTCTAAAGCCCTCTTTTTTTACCATGCAAATGCCACACCATGGTGTGGTAGTGCATGTTTCTAACGCTAAATGCGTTGAATAACATTCATAGATGTTATTTATTCTTTTGCTACGTTCATATTGCGTGATTGTTTGGCCATGGGCTGCTTCAAGGGTGCTTTCAAGCTTATACGGGTGATAGAAAATCTTGGTGACAAACCATGGGCATAATGTGCCAGTCAGTATGCTGGCCATGTCATGTCAAAATAAACAGTTTAGCCAGGAGGAGGAGGATTATAAGATGCTGAGCTGGGCTTACAACTGTTTAGGGTTTAGGGTTGTGATGGTTGGATGGTTGGGGGCTGCAGCTAGCGTGCGTGGATAAATAGTGGTTGGATGGTGAGGATTTGCTGCCATGTGTGCATGGATGGTGGTGGGATGGTGGGGGGTTGCAGCCATGCATGCGTGGATGGTGGTGGGATGGTGGGGGGTGCAGCCATGCGTGCATGGATGGTGGTTGCAACTGCCCATTGTTCATGATCCAAGAAATTTACGGCTAGACTATGCGAAGTTGAATTGAATTATTTAAATTGAATAGAATTGAATTGAACTGAACTGACTTGAATTGACTTGAATTGAATTGACTTGAATTGAATTGACTTGAATTGAATTGAATTGAATTGAATTGAATTGAATTGAATTGAATTGAATTGAATTGAATTGAATTGAATTGAATTGAATTGAATTGAATTGAATTGAATTGAATTGAATTGAATTGAATTGAATTGAATTGAATTGAATTGATTGAATTGAATTGTCAATTGAACTGTCAATTGAGTTGTCAATTGAATTGTCAATTGAGTTGTCAATTGAATTGTCAATTGAATTGTCAATTGAATTGTCAATTCAATTGTCAATTGTCAATTGTCAATTGAACTAAATTTCGTCTCATTTAATCAGTAAGCTTACTTTAATCCATTAATTATAATCCATGACTTAGAAGTATCAAGAAGTCCCTACATCCCCACCATCAAGGACTCCCTACACCCCCATCATCCAACTACCATCCACGCACGCATGGCTGCAACCCCCCACTATCAAACCATCATCCACGCACACATGGCTGCAGCCCACCACCATCAAACAACCATTAATGCATGCATGGCAGCATCCCCCCACCATCCAACCACCATCCACGCATGCATGGCTGCACCCCCCACCATCCAACCACCATCCACGCACACATGGCTGCAACCCCCCATCTTCCAACCACCATCCACGCACACATGGCTGCAACCCCCCACCATCAAACCACCATCGGCACGCATGCATGGCAGCAAAACCTCACCATCCAACCACCATCCACGCATGCATGGCTGAACCCCCCACAATCCAACCACCATCCACGCACAACACATGGCTGCAACCCCCCACCATCCAACCATCATCCACGCACACATGGCTGCAGCCCACCACCATCAAACAACCATTAGTGCATGCATGGCAGCAATCCCTCGCCATCCAACCACCATCCACACACGCATTGCTGCAGCCCCCCACCATTCAAGCACCATCCACGCACATACGCCATCACCTCCTACAGTAATGTCCAACCACCATCCACAAAGCACGGGGCTTATGGATTACAAGGCATTCAGCACGCCTGAATGCATGTAAGGCATGGACCACAAAATTTGCAGATGGCATGCTGAGAAAAGTAAAATCTGATTAAAATGTAGCAATGCCGTTAATAACAGCAATAACGCCTAGAAACTGACCAGTCTTTTGCACGCTTCTTGGAACAAGGACGCCGCCACCAGGCAGGTCAGGTCGGTTTCCTGACTACGCAATATAGACTCTCTAATACAAACTTTAAAAAATAAATGAAGCACGTGCAGCAAAATCAATGTCTTCCTGGCCAGTTCTCGACAATCTTACAAGCACGCCACCGGAAACGTTAGTCAAAATAGCAAAAGCTGCGGGAAATTTGGCGAGGAAACAAAACGGCGAACAAAACGGTAAGAACATCCCGGAGATGACGCTAAAACCAAGCCATAACGGACTGTTCAAGCGCAAACAGATTGGTAGATGAGGTGCAGAAAAAGAGCCTTCCGCAGCAGGCCTGATTACCTGCCTGGCACGCGAGGAAAGCGAGTTAACCATGGCAGGCTGGAATGCGCTTCGCGCAGGCCTGCTTACTTTACCTCCGAAGGAAACCGGAAATGGCCACAAATCAAAGCTAATTCGCTTGATTCCTATTTCCTCACTTTAAACCCCTCCCTTCTGCGTCGTTCAATACCAGGAATCTTGGCTATCACTCTGGCAAGAAGCCAATCTAATATATTCATCGCGGCCAGATTTGCGAATCAGACCCCCTCGCAACCGTGGGTTAAAGAAGGGCAGCGGTCTTTCATACCTAATGCATATTTCGTCAACAAAACATCTTTTGGAGTATCTTTCATACAGCATCGATCTCCATAACTTTTTTGCATTTCGGCCGACAAATTAGGCAAGTTTTCATGGAACGCGCACCGCCATGGCCACCTTCGCACGTATACACTACACAGCCAGGCCCCTTTTACGTTCTGTACTTCTGTAGGTACATTACGTGTTGGGCCGGTGGTCAGCTCGTAACAAGTCAGTCAGTCTGTCTCGTGCGGAACTTCAAGTACGAAATTCGCCACCACTTTGGGCCGTATCGGTCCTTGGTAGTTACGCAAC
Source organism: Mesostigma viride (assembly GCA_009746045.1). NCBI lineage: Eukaryota > Viridiplantae > Streptophyta > Mesostigmatophyceae > Mesostigmatales > Mesostigmataceae > Mesostigma > Mesostigma viride. The sequence goes on from RPFO01000026.1 coordinate 3,996,372, forward strand.
AAACATTCGATCGGTCGCCGTGGAAAGTACCATTGTTGCGTAACTAGTTGCGTTACCGCGGGTTGGTACTGTACATACACCATGCACGCAAGGGGCGGCTGCACACACATGTACATACACCGCGCACGCAAGGGGCGAGTGCAAACACATGTACATACACCGCGCACGCAAGGGGCAACTGCCCGCACATGTACATCCACCGCGCACGCAAGGGGCGGCTGCACACACATGTACACACACCATGCACGCAAGGACAAGGATGCACACACATGTACACACACCATGCACGCAAGGGGCGGCTGCACACACACGTACACACACCGCGCACGCAAGGGGCGAGTGCAAACACATGTACATACACCATGCACGCAAGGACAAGGATGCACACACATGTACACACACCATGCACGCAAGGGGCGGCTGCACACACACGTACATACACAATGCACGGTTGGGGCGACGGCACTCACATGTACATACACCATGCACGCAAGGACAAGGATGCACACACATGTACATACACCGCGCACGCAAGGGGCGGCTGCACACACACGTACATACACCGCGCACGCAAGGGGCGAGTGCAAACACATGTACATACACCGCGCACGCAAGGGGCGGCTGCACACACACGTACACACACCATGCACGCAAGGGCCGGCATGCACACACACGTACATACACCGCGCACGCAAGGGGCGGCTGCACAGAAACGTACACACACCGCGCACGCAAGGGCCGGCTGCACACACATGTACATACACCTTGCACGTACAACACACAACACACACACACAACAAAAAATTATATACACACACACACGCACACGCACACGCACACGCACACGCACACGCACACGCACACGCACAACACACACAACACACACAACACACACACGCACACGTGAACAACACACACACACAACAATTATAATATTAGTGTAGTATATCAAACAAAATAGTAATAAAGTATTTGCAAGCGTACTTCGTGTGAATTATGTGTAGACGAGAATAGAAGCTAAACAAAACTCTAATGGAGAAAGAGGGATTCGAACCCTTGGGAAAGTTACCCCATACATAGCATTCCACTCGGACATTTCTCCGAAAAAAAGGTCACGTAAGCTAAGGGTGGAGAGTTAAGGGTGTAGGTTGTAGGATGTATGGTGTAGGGTGTAGGGTGTAGGGTGTAGGGTGTCTTGAGCTTTCTTTTTTGAGATCAATAGAGTCCCCTTCCATGATCATGTGCGTGATCTGGTTATGATTTTCATCTATGGCGTGTGTGGCCACATCGTGTATTTACAACTTTCTAGCCATGGATAACTAGGTAACCATAAATTGGTTACCATGATAACTAGGTAAAAACGTGTTGGTTTCAGAATACATGTGATCGCTGCATTGTCATCTACAATGTACAAATCAATCACGGATTTCGGGGCTACGGATTTCGGGGCTAAGTTTTTGTGGGTAGAGATTGGCAAGGGTGTCTTTATCTTGCCACTTGGTCACTTGGTGTGCATTACGTCTGTTCTTGCGTTGGAGTCAAAAAACTGTCCGTGTGTGGTGGTGGACTTTTCCTCACGGGCAGTCGCCATATGTCATACAAGCACTTGTTCGGCGTACCACTAGCTCATGTATGTCACCATTGTAATTTTGCGTTGTAACAGCATTTCTCGGAGCCAACGGCCGTTGGACTCAAAAAACTGACCGTGTGTGGTGGTGGACTTTTCCTCACGGGCAGTCGCCATATGTCATACAAGCACTTGTTCGGCGTACCACTAGCTCGTGGATGTCACCATTGTAATTTTGAGTTGTAACAGCATTTCTCGGAGCCAACGGCCGTTGGACTTCGAAAAACTGATAGCCTTGTCTGAAGGTGTGTGCGTGAATGGCACATGTGCATCGTCGGGGGGAGTTTTCTCAAGAGCCACATGTGGTAGTGTAAGGTGGGCATGCTTAGTGCGTACGGGTGGGAGGGACAAGAGGTGCAGAAGTTGACGGCTTTTGACCTTGGGAAATGACACGGCACACATAAGACAACAAAGTGATAATTTTAATGTCTTTACGGGTGTACTGTCAATTTCTCCGAGCCAACGGCCGTTGGACTCTCGAAACTCTCCTGTCTACAAAGTGTGTGCGTGCGATGGCACTTGTTCCATGTGCCGGGGGGGGGTGAGAAATCTGTCGTTAATTTGTGCCTCGTCGGGGTGGGCATGCATGAATTTGTGCCTCGTCGGGGTGGACATGCATGAAAGCATTTTCATTGGTACTCGGGGTTCAATATTTTTGTCTTGCTGTTGAAACGTCGACGTGCTCTTCTCCTGCTCTTTTTTTTTCCTACTCAACGGCCGTTGGTGCTTTTAAACTTGCCCAGCGTTATGACTAGGATGCCCTTCTTTACTGCTAGCCACCGCCCCTTGTGTACAATGCTAGAATTAGGCCGGGGTAATGGTACACGTCCACCGCGTCCCCAGTGCAAGGTTCGTGAATGCGCTGGTTCGTAAAAAATTCGGCACTTGGAAGGTTCGAACACCTGACCCCACTTTCGTTATTTCAACATGCCCTGAACGAAAAAGCTGCGTAAAGGATACATTAACCGTTCCCTGTTATTCTTGATTATATTATTGCGATATCATGGACGTACACACGCGGTTGGTGGTCCGTACTTGCCAACTGCACTTGCAAACTGACTGACTGACTGCCTCCGTTACGCACTTGCGTGTGTTTCCGTACTTGCCAACTGAACTTGCAAACTGACTGAATGACTGCCTCCGTTACGACTAACAAGTGAACGACGAGTGAGCTACTAAAGTTTTGTTCAGTTCATTGTGTCTATATGTACATAGCCGTTTCTTCAAAACCGTTGCGTGGATACCTTGATTCTGGGTTCGCTGATACTTGTTTCCCATTTTAAATCTCCCGTCCATAATTGGATACATGTAATGTAGGAGGATACCCACTTGCCCGAAATCCGCGTAACGGGTGATTAGTACTGCTGTAAGCGGAACCACAGACAAATCTGTCTAACGGGCTAACATTATTGTCCTTCATGTACTGGTTTTTGCACGCAGGACGCCATTCGCAACACCGCCTGACGGAGTCGGATGGACCGGACGTGCGTGAGGCTGCTGTTCACAGTCGTGAAGTTGGCAGACATTAATATCAACACGGTCACGAGAATTCGTCCAGAGAATAATTGATGCTTGTGACGTGCTCGACGGCTGCGATGACCGAGATGATGCGTGTAGTGCACAGCGTCCGAGACGTCGCGACACCCGTGGCTGTCCTGTTGATGCGAACGCACGGTGACGAGACGGAGCCCATTATATAGGTGGATTACAAGTTAGAACGGCCCTCGCGGTTGCACTGTTTAATCGCGAACGTGGATTTTGCGGAGCCGACGGCCGTTGGGGATTGGAAATCTGATGATATCGGGGCTGCGCACGACATCGAGGAACTGGGGATCGACGTAGGTCTACAGGCTCACTTGTCCGTCAACATGTATGGCCTCGCTTGACTGTCATCATCTTGACATGTACATAACTAGTTCATATACCATGCATTTGACACTGCCTGCACGTGGATTTTCCAGACATACATTGAGGGTAATTATAACTCGAAAGCACTACGTACGATTGAGACGTCCGGTCGTAGAGCAGATGCACTGGAGCTTTCTGATCTTCCAATTGATGGGTCTGTAATTATGTGAGATATTCAGATATCGCGATGACTCGAGCATCGATGCATGGAATGTAATAATGTATTTCATTCAATTATACATCCAATTTAACTCCGCAATTGAGGGGCACACATGTCCATCAGCCCGAGACAACATTTCCCAAGTAATTTTCGATTAGTGATTTAGTGTGGGCCTTCCCGGCACTGAACGCAAAGGTTTTCACCTTTGCGGAGTGTCTGATCAGAATATACGCTTGGCTGATTTCGATAGTACCGGCTACGCCCCCTTCTACTAAAAAGAAGGATTCAGCCGTGTTCAGCCCGTCTCACGGTGCGAGACTGAACAAGTCTCGCGTGCAGACACGTGTGTAGTACTCCTACACACAGATCTCGAGTGATTTATCTAGTACCAAATCCGAAAGGCTTGCATCACTCCCCGGACAGGAGAACTTTTGCGGATGACTGTAGGTGTAAGTTGGCGATGCCATGGTAACCGGAGACGTCCGTCCTATAGTCAGCAAAATTGGTGCGAGAGGTCCCCAGTTCGATTCCGGTTGGATTCATTTGCAGATCGCGTTTTTTCCGCGTTTTCCGCGGCCCGGCACTGAACGCAAAGGTTTTCACCTTTGCGGAGTGTCTGATCAGAATATTATTACATCAAGACTCGGGTCTGCTGCGGCACCATGCTTGGTATTTCCATGGTGTTTCGACTTCTTAACACATGTTTATTTATTCCGAACGCCCGGACTCTCGGCTAAACCGAGATTTGTGCATACTTTTACTGGGTAGCTCCGCCGGGCATGATGGTGCCTGCAAATAGCGTAAGGCGTGACCGAGGCTATTGCTACGGTATGCTGTATTTTCCTGGAAATGGCCTCTGCCACCGGCTCAATAGTGCTTGCAGGCGTAAGTATATCGTGTTTCTACCTAGTTTCTGCCAGTTTTCCACTTATTTCTACCGACCTCTGCCCAGCCTCTCTAAGACCGCCATCCTACTCGACGTTGCTTGCATGTCAGCCATAGCAGGTTGCAGTTGTGCAGTATTTAGGTGCTGTATACGCCGCCCTTGGTCTGGCCGGCCCCCAGCGGCTTGGCCAGCCAGGGCGACACATTCTGACCTGGCCTGGCCCCGAGGGCATTCCCAAAAGGGTAGGGAAACCTGTCACGAACTACATCCAGATGTTGCTGGACGACCTATAGTGGTCCCAGCCCAGTTTGAGCTATCTACTCTCTCTCCCGTCTTTGGACTGCCATGCAGGACAAGACGCGGTGGAAGAAGATTGTCAAGGCGCACACGCCCGACCCTGTGGGCAAGCCCCCTCCCCCCAAGCGGAGGAGGCGTTTTGATGAGTAGTGTAGTGAGGATTTTCTAGAGTAGATAGCTTAGAGTTAGGATAGTTCGATTACGCGGCTTCCTCCACCCCATCCATCATGGAATATGTGCTACATGATCTCCCCACGGAGGCATGTTATAATTTAATTTAATTTAATTTAATACGTCGTCAAGCCGTGCATATATCGTGAGGATTGGATGTTGATGGTTTATAATGCGTTGATTGTGCAAGAAGATCAGCTAGGTGCCCATAATCATGGTGTATAATCATGTGTTGTTAGCATCTTGCCACCATTTGCTAGCATGCATTCCAGCGTCATCTTTGCCTGCATGTAAGCTCATGGATCACTCACTGACCTATCCAAGCCTTGCATTACACGTGCCTCTTTCTGTCAGTATTGCACGCGTTTTATGGAATGAAAACCCAGCACCTCCGTTCCCACGAGGCATGTGCTCAACACGTTGTGAGAGTGGATGATGCTTAATTTGGCTATGGCTGCCTGATTCAGTCATATTAGGTCATCCAGTCATGATGTTTGATGCATGTTTGATGCATGCAGTATAACTTATACAACACCTATTTTCAACGTTTTGACCCTCCAAGCTCACTATGGCCCCGTTTATGGGGCTCGTGTCGTTGCGTCATGTTGTGAAGCCGCTCTCATTTTTCCCACTGCATTGTACTGCGTTGTAATTGTGATTAATTAATTAATTAATTAATTAATAGACACGTGACTGCGTCACGTGAGCGTAAGTCCTCAGTGGGAGGGGAACATGGGATGGAATGGATTAATTAATAAAACACGTGCTCCCGTTGGGGAGTCACGGAGCACTGAAGTGCTTTTAATCCCTGTGTGTGCACTATACTATGGAATGGATGGTATAAGCTATCTAGGTCCTAGTTACAGGGGTGTGGGCACCGCGGCCCGAATCGCTATGAATGCCATACTTGGTCACACGCGGAGCCCCCACAGGCTTGGGGGTGGTCTCCTTCATCACTACTTGCCATCTATCCTCGCGCACCATCTGCCTCCATATTACAGACAAACCAGGAGGCTGCCCGGGGGTGAGCCCGTCACGTCTAGTGTAGCACATGTCCATGCCAAGTCTATCACGAAAAGTCCACGGGTGGCGGCCCTGCCGCGCGCGGCCGGGGGCACGCTGCAGGTGAGGACATATCGCCCAGGCTGGGCGGGCTTGGTGCCAGCTAGTCTATCTGATGTATCTACCTGATCTGTGCGGGCCAGGTGCCCGGCTAGGCCCAGGCGCCTGGGCCTAATAATGTGGGAAACATAGGGCAAATCAGCGTACAAATCCTCATTACTAAGGTGCAAACCAAAGGGGATGTTAAGGGCCTTGCGCAGCATCTTGGTGACGGCGCCGTCGAGTCGTTGCTCCAGCTCCTGCATCAGTGTCCAGGTCTCGGCGCCGTAGGTCAGGATCGTCAGAATGACGACCTTGAAGAGGTCACGCTTGACGATCCGGGGTAGGGCGGGGTCGCTCCACCAGCGGCGGTGGTCATGGAGGTAATTGTGATGCTAATGAAAAATAGCTCCAGTGGCCCGCAATGGGCCTGAGTTTTGTTTCACAGAGCCTGCATATGTTGCCCATAGCTCGTGCAAGAAGCCAGATTTTTTTCATGAACCATTTGTGAATAAGCACATGACTTGTGACCTATAATTAATTAATTAATTATTTAGGAACATAACTCCGTTGGGAGTATATATGTAGCACATAGCCCAGAGAAGGGGCATGTGGCCTATCATACATTCTAAGTGACTTCCTGCAAGGGTGGGAATGTAAAGGACCCTTGCTCTAGGTGCACCAGGGCACTTGCATCCCCATGATCTTCAAGCTATGCCCAGCGAAGGGGGAGCCTGTCCTGGGGGGGAACAAGAAAGCTTAGTGACGTGGCCATGTATTAATTAATTAATTAATTAGACTCGTGCTCCCGTTGGGGCCGGAGTCACGGAGCATTAACCCCGATGGATGGATGGATGGATGGATGGATGGATGGATGGGTGCAAACATTCCTACCGGTCTAATCTATCTATGTACATTGGCTACATACTACATCTATCTAACAGCATTCTAACTACAACATCTATCTAGGCAGCCGCTCGCTGCCCTAGGGGGAGCTATCTGGCGTGCCTCCCGCGGGATTGCACACGCGGGCGCTTCCCCACTGGGGGGGGCTCGTTGTCCTCTATGACCTGGGCCCACTTGGCCTTGTCCATCATCTTCTTCCAAATCACGGAGAGGCCTATACTAGGCCCCCCATGTCCTCTACTAGCTGTTCTTTGAAGGTGCGGGCCTTGCGGCGTCTAACATCACTGCATGGGCCCAGCCCACGTCAGGAGGTGCCGGCCAGGCTGGGCTGGTCGCAGACCTGCGGGGGGGCCACGTGAGGTGTCTACCTGGTTGGTGCGAGCTAGGTGCCCTACTAGCTGCAGGCGGCGTTGCTTAATGGTGCTGGTGATATAGGGCATGCCCTGGTACAGGTCCTCATTGCGGACATGAGCAGCATATCCTACTCTGAAAATGGAACGCAGCATGCTGGTGACCGCGCCGTCCAGCTTGCGGGCCAGGTCGGCGGTGAGGGTCCACGTCTCGGCGCCATACGTGAGAACAGGAAGGACGAGGACCTTGAACAGGTCCTGTTTCTCGATCTTGCCCAGGGGCTTGCGCCACAGGGCCCGGTACTGGCGTAAAGCGTGCCAGGCGAGGGAGATGCGATGGTCCACATCCACCTCGCAGCTGGGGAGCAGGCTGCCCGGCCCAGCAGCTTAACGCGGTCCCGATACAGGACTCGAGAGCCGTCTAGGAGATAGAGGGGCGGCGGTTGGTTGGTGAGCCCAACCGCCAGGGCCTCTGTCTTCTTGCTGACCTCAAGCCCCACTGCACGGGCCTCGAGAGCCAGGCAGTCAAGCCATGTCTGCACGTGCTCAGTGTCCTCGAAGAGGGTGGTGTCGTCTGCGTAAATGATGTCTGCCAGCCGAATCTCCGTGTCCGCACCGCCATGCCAGAATTTGTTAGCAACCTGCACTCCTGGTTCCCTGCCCACAATGCGGGCAAATCGCTTGCGCGCCTGAATCATTACGTATTCGACAACAATAATGAACAGGTAGGGCGACAGCACGCAGCCCTGCCACACACCCTTCTGTAAAGGGCATGGGGGCGTGGTCCCGTAAGAAGTGCGCACCGAAGTGGTGGACCCTTCATACAGGTTGCGGATGACAGCAATCAGGGGGCGGGGGATCCGGAACAACTCGAGGATGTCCCAAAGCGCAGGCCAGAAAACCGAATCGAAGGCTTTGATGAAGTCCACCAGCACAAGGTGCAAAGGGGACTCACCAGGCTGAAGGCGTTGCAGTTCCTCCACCAGGCGGCGAGTAGCGAAGAGCGCCTGTACTGTGTTGCGACCTGAACGGAAGCCGTGCTGAGTCTCGCTGAGGTGACCGTCCAGGGCTGTGCGCAGACGGTTCAGGATGAGCCGCATAAGAAGCTTGAGGGGGGCACTTTGAATGCACACCCCTCTGTAGTTGCCGGGGTTGGCAGGCGACCCCTTGTTCTTGTACAGCATCGTGCGAAAACTGTGTTGCCAGGCCGCTGGAGGTGGTTGCGACGACAGCAGAACGGGCGGTTGCAGATGTCCCGGAAGAGCAGCATAACTCCTGTGTCCTCGAATTCGGCTGCAAGTTTTACAACTGCGGCCGGAATCTCGTCAGAGCCGGTGGCTGCGTCATAACGGCCATGTATGCCTACGTGATGGGCCCACACCCGCCCTTACAACAGCCGTAGCAATTTTGAGTCATGCTTTGCCCATGCAGGGAGTTACTCCCTGCTGAGAGGCCATGTGTACCCTAGCTATAGCCTAGCCACATACCTTCCACCCCATATGTCATGCAGGCCTAGTTCTAGGCCCTCTCCTCAAGCCCCCCCTGGGTGCCTGTGCTTGTTTAGGAGGCATGAACCATCATGGAGGTGCAGGTGCACCTAGTGCACCCAGAGCAGGTGATAGTCGTACATCCTACACCTGCAGGTTGTCGCCCTGATTGTATTACAAACCCATAGATGCCCCTTTCTCAGGGCTATGTGTTACATATGCTCCCCACGGAGCTATGATTTTAATTAATTAACCCTTAGTCGGGAGGACCATTTTTGGCACTTTCAGACCCCTGAAAATGAGAAAAATCATAACTCACAGGCCACAACTCCAACTGCCCCCAACCAAGATGCTAGGAGTATCTACACTTCGAGGGCTTTCAGAATATGCAATAATACCACGGGTTTATCGAAGCATTTGGATGATAGCGCCAGTCAAACTTGGCCAAAAGACGATCTTTTTTTCCCAAGGAAAAGTGAACCCCCACCTAACTTCCCAGGGAGGGTATGGAACCTCAACAACAACATTGGACAACTTAGTTGGATAGTCCAATGGTGCTTTCCTTGGGTCAGACCACCCGGATAACCCATTAGACCTATATAAGGTGCTCATATATGTGTGTGGGTTACGCGCGCGTAAACAGCCATCTAAGACATGCAATACAAGAATGCATTATAGCAAGCTATAAAAGATTGCCAAAGGTGCTGGAATACAAACATGTTGCCTACCTGCATTAACGAAATGATATGCTCCAAAGAAATGCCATAAACTGGTCACTTTCAGGGCTAATACCCCTCTTTACAGCAGGCATGGAGGCTTGCTGAAAGGTGCACTAAAAAGCTCGTCAAGTATAATGCATGGGAGATGTATTCCGCTGCAAAGGACACGCAAACACGTTGCCATACCTGGCTCGTTCACGTCCTGCCCGGATTCCACTGGCTGGGACCCTCATATCTCACACATACCATTGCTTTACAGGCATAGGTCGCCATAGCCGCATCATGCATGCATCCTTTATGATTACAAGGTTGATGCTCCGTTCAAATATTACCTATAAACGCGTCTGCATTCCCAGCAAACGCATCAGCGGACATCCGGTACCAAATCTGGATGCTTGGGCTGGCGCAGACTGCCCGGCCACGAGGATAAAATGGAAATATGATAAGCGATTACTCATCTGGCACTGACGACCCAGAAGGCGGTATTTTCCTACCTGAATTTTCCCAATCCTACAAGTTTGGCCATGCCTGACCTACGAAAATCACGCAAAGTCATTCTGAGCAAAATTCTGAACCGTTTCTAGCCTCGACACGCAAAATTTCCATGAGAACGGCATGCTGGCAGCCATATCTACTTACGCGCGCGCGCGAGTGAAAATTTCCCGCCAAAGTCACGTGATACCTGCTCAATGCACGTTGTAATTACCAGGCTATGGCGAATATTACCCCCAAACCTATGCATCACCCTCGTCCCTAAGTGTCCCCGGACCCACCGGACAACTGTCCTCCGTCACAAGTGGCGCGGCGCTCACGGCGCGGCGCGAAATTTGACCGTTTGTCAAACCACCCGACAGGTCGGGTGGTTTCCCGACTAAGGGGGGGAAAGATCAGGACTAATGGGGGGGAAGATCAGCATAGCTATGCAAAAAAGCTAGGGCATGGCGTCTCAGCAGAGAGTTACTCCCTGCATGGGCACAACATAACTAAATAAAGCTAGCTAGGCATAGTCTGGAGGGTGGCTCATCATAGGCACACATGTACATGATTAAATAAAGCGCGTGGCTTAGCTGGGGTATAGTGCCTCTAGGAGGCGTACATGTACATGGCCACGGACCACGGTCTATCTAGTCTACACTACTACTGCTGTATTCCCCGGCTAAGCTGGGGCGCCGTCTGGAGTCGTTGGGGTCGCGGGGGTCGCCTGCCAGGGCTTGTGGCCGACGTAGATGGCCGCCCCCTTCCAGTACACCGGCTGCCCCGCCTTGGTCTGCCGGAGCTGGAGGTAGGTTGGCCATAGCTCCCGTCGCCGTTGTTGCTGCGCCACCAGGGTCACTGAGTCGTCATCAAGGGTGAAGAGAGTCTTCTCGAGCCGCTTGCGGCGTCTGAGAAAAGAAATCTTGTCCGCCGGGGTCTTAACCCTTAATTTGTACTGAGTCCGTTTTCGTGGCGCCAGTTGAACTCGCGCCACTCGAACGGACTGAGTTTGTGGCAGAACCAGGCGCCGCGCCAAAAATAATTCAACGGTCAAACCTGGGGGGATCGAAAGATCTAGATGTAAGCTTTGCCTGGCACTATTCAGACCGTACTTTGGACAACTGGCCAGGGAGATATACTCAATCAAAGCTGGGGGGGTACCATGGTCAAACGGGACCGACGTGAATGAAAATAATTGACGTCCGCGGCTATGGCGGTGCAGGCAAATGACTGGTACGAGAGCATGGCTTGGAATTTTGAACTCAAATCAGGGGGGGTGTCCAAAAACAAGAAAATTTACACGACGCTGGATTCGAGTAGATCTCGCGAAAACAAGCATGTTTGCCACTGGTCACAACCCCAGGGGGTCTCTAGGTTAGAAGTTACAGAGCCTCAAAAACCGTTAACTTAAATGGTAGGTAGGTAGGGTGCCGGGCCGATATGGGTTTTTTACAACAAAACACTTGGATTTCTGCTGCTCCCTGTATGGTCGGAATTTTGAAACGGTTTGACGGACAAACTGATAGCACTTGGCGAGCTGAACCCAAATCTGCAGTCAAAATTTTGGCAGGTACCATAGAGGGGGGGGGTTTGCCCGCAAGATGGTGCTGCCCCTAGGCACGGAAGTATGCTGCCGTCTGCCACCACTACAAGGCTTCAGCTATCCAGCGCCGTGCCGTGCCAGTATCGCGTCGCGCCGGCCAATGACCCATTTTAGAAAACCGGAATTTTCCCATACACCAATATGCTCAAACGGTAGAGCTCGCGGAGCTGATCATTTTGCTCCCTAGGTCGACCCCTATAACCCTTGGGACCTCAGGGTTTTGCTAGGTATAGCGCCTAAGTGCTAGGTAGGTAGGGTCCAAGGGCCAAGTTTTGGAAAATTTCAGCGTATGTGTCTGATATTTTTGTTTCGGACACCCCCCCTGCTCAAATCTTGTAGTAATTATCCTTGAGTGTTATAAAGGTTATATCTCTGGCCGTGAAGCGTCTGGATGTGCGCAAGTATGTCTCTAGGTTCTAATCGGTGCGGCAGATCCTGTCAGCGGTCAGGCGGTGACAGTGCGTATGCTACCTGTTGTTCGGCAGCAAACGTCCATATATTTGCGCGTGGATAGACTTGCTACGTTATTCTTGACATGTTTTATTAGCGATGACGGCCAGGAAAGGTTCGAGGCTGATGTCCGTGAGGTGGGAGTGATGGCTCCCGCACAGCAGGTAATCTGCGGTTTCGACCTGGTACGTATTAACGTGTTAGCGTTTATACATTACAGTACCAAGTCGTCAGTATCGTTTATAAACTAGTTGTAGACATGTAATCGATGGTTTTTGCTTGTGGTTTTGTTGCTTTAGTGCTTGTACGCGTTCGCTTGTGATGGTTGGGGAATACCACTATGTCACGCAGATTTTGGACCAGATTTGATTGCTATTAGCTGAGGCTTCAACGAAACCAGTGAAGTAGCGTTTGGTATTGTCTCTAAACATGGTGGGCTTGATAACGGGATGCTTTTCCCTGCACAGACATAGCGAGACAAGTGGTTTTCTGGCCAGCTCTAGGCATTGCTTCTTGGTTTGCTGGCCCAAGTTATCCTTCTGCTTGTGCGTCCATAATGCATGCAAGAAACATGAATGGCCAGGGCCTGCTTGCATGGAAGCATAACCAGGTTAGTTCTTTTGTTTTTTCTATCATTGCCAATCATTGGAATTGCTTTACAGTGTGTTGGATGCATTGATAATGTAGCTCCTTGTGAACCCGTTATACGCTTGGTTTGGGGCCTTGGCACAAGCTTTATACTTGTTGTATAGCATGATGTTGTGACTTTAAAGCTGGAAATGTGTTTGGGAATCCATGTGTGGCCATCTATGATGTTTTGTGCCACGTTGGAATTGAATGCCTATACGGTAGTGCTAGCAAGACACCCCAAAATAACTGCACCCGTTATAACGGTCTGAGCTATTTTGGGCTGTATGCTAGCTAGCCTGTGCAGTTCTATGGCATGTCATGTTGTGAATGCATCTATGGCATGCCTGTGATTATCTTAAACTCCCCTCAAAGGGCCAGGGTCGGCAGATTTTGAGAAATGGTCCATATTGCATTATATATCTCTTGAACCCCATATGCACCGTACCCCCTTGGGGGGGGTGCTATTTATAGCAGCTGTGGGGCATAGATATGTGATCATCTGCTTATTGACGTTTCGGTGGCGCGGCCCTTGGCTCTTAGCCACGTGGCTGGGGCCTCCCTCACGGCAGGTTACACGGCGGACCGGGCGGAGCGGGCCAAGCTCCTGGCCTACGGCGACGTCGGGCACCATCGTGTGGTGCCCTTTGTCCTGGAGGAGTTTGGGGCCATGGGGCCCCTGACCTCCGCCTTCTTCAAGGAGTGTTGCCGGCTCCGGGAGGATCGGCTGGACCTGGAGGGCCAGCGGGCCCCATGGTCGGCGCGGACCTGGACGTCATATTGGCGTCATCGCTTGTCGGTGGCGCTGACTCGGGCCATGGCTGACATCATGCTCCGCCGTACGCGGGCTGATTTTGCGGTGCAGCAGGGCTATTAGGTTCCTCCCGTTAGGCGTTTCCATTGGTCTTATCGTAGTATAGAGCTTTGACATGGCTCTGTATATAGGTTTATAGCTGGGCGTTTGCTTTGGTTTGAGTGATTTCACTCTGCTGTAAGTAATTATATTTTTAATAGATATGTGACCAATGACATGACCCCAAAGTTATTTGATATAAAAGCATCCTTGGTTCCAAGGGTGGGCCAGAAAATGTTATTTGGCTAGATACTCTCATACTTACTAAGATGCCCATACTCAGTCCGTTCTGGCGGTTCCAGTTGACACAATTGAAGGGTTAAAGGTGAGAAGGAGCGGGGGCGGCCCTGCCTTACCCCGCGCGCGGGGAAGGCGGTGGGCGGCCAGCTCGATCGATCTCACCGTTAAGGCCCATGCGACCAAGGATTTCTCTCTCAAACGCACGCATAAGCTTCTCGGAATTCTCACCTTCCTCCATGGTGAAGTTCTTGACAATGACGTTGAGGCTGCGCTTGGCGAGCTCGGCCTCCTCGCGGAGGTCAAGCGTCTGCCGTTGGAGCTGGGCTGCGCGACGGCGGAGGTGGTGGAGGTGGTATGTTGCTTAAGCATGTCCGCCCAGGTGGCGATGGGAGGAGCATCGCCGGCCAGGCCAGCCGGGGCTGGCTTGGCGGCAATGTCCTTCATCGCCTGGGCGGTGAGGCCTGCGGTGTTCTGCAGAACCTCGATAGCGATGGCGTTGTCCTTAAGACGCTGGGCGATGTCGCGGAGCTGGGCGGTGATGGCGTCGGAGGTGGGGGGCCAGGTGGCGGTGGAGGAGGCGAGGAGGGTGGAAGTGGCGGTGGAGATGGTGGGGAGCTCAGCACTTGAAGTGGCGGTCAGCCAGCGTGCCGCCCATTGCCGCCACATCTGCAGCTAGGGGCGTCACGTGCTGTGAGATGGTTGCTTGGCTCCACGTGGAGGAGGAAGGTGGATTCGGTCAAGGGGGAGGGGGTCCAGAGGTCCGTGACAGAGCGCTGAAGGATGGAAAAGAGGGCGGCGAGCTGAAGACGGGGGCGAGACCAGCTGGCCAGGTTCTCAGCATGTTGTCGGATAGTGAACCGGCCGTCAGGTCCAGTGCGGAGGCGGCAATGGTGTCGAAGGCGCTGGCACAGGTCGAAAATGGAGGCGTATGACCCATAGAACACGAGCTCCAGGATCTTGATGGGTGGCATGTCGAAAAAGCTGGGTCTGGCATTGTCGAAGGTGGAAAGTAACCCGTCAACGTCAAAGTTGCGCTCAGACCAGCTCGGTTTGGTTGGGCGGCTGCGTTTTGGCTCTGGCGAGGCTGAGGGCGAGGCAGGAAGCCCGGGAGGGTGCTGGACGACCACCAGTGCGCTACTTGTGTCATCACTGCCCGCCGGACCTGAGGGCGAATCTGCAGCCGGAGCTGCAGACGTATTTTCATTGCCGAGCGCAGCCGCCAGGCTTCGTTGCGTCGATTAAGCGTTTGCTCATCGTATATTGCGTAATAGCTGCGGAAAACTATATCAGCATGTGCGTCGTAGAAAGATGCGTCGATTGTGATATTCACGGCTAAATTCGGTGCTCAAACGTGAAAGTTATGAGCTCCGCCGTCAGCCATGGCTACCTCGTGGCTCGTGGCTCGTGGCCTAGGGTCAACTTGTGACCTAGGGTCAAGAAATCGCGGTCATGGTCAGACCCCCCTGTATTCAAACCAATGTATCTCTCTAATGATCTTAGCATTTTGTAGGTCTGAGTAGCTCAAAACCTCCTTTGATTTATGGGCTTTCAGGAAAGTATATATACATGACCATGAAAAAAAAAATTCCTTAGGTGCTATACGCGTTCTAAAAAAAGCTTACAACGCGATATATCGCGTTCTAATAATTAAAAAAACACGGGTTAAACAAGCCTCATTGCTGGATCAGCGTCTGCTCTTGCCCAGTCTACACAAATCCAGAAAAACTCCTTGTTGAGATGAGTAGCTGCCTTTTTTATTGATCAAGTATGGCCGGGCAAGTCAATCGGGACAGCCAAGCATTGGCGTCATAAGGTTAGCGCTCATGTGCAATACACATGACGTATTAGCGTCCCCGGTGTGCTTGCATTCTCTATGGCATGTCGGTGGGCCACAGTTGTCCTGACCGCTGTAGAGGCGGGTGTATCCGTGATTGTTTGTGTGCATGTCTCTTGAGGGTCCTTCGTGTAAGTAAGTAAGTACTTGTATACTTGCTGCGTGTCATGTGCAAAGGCATGCCACGGAGTAAGTACTATGCTAATCTCATTATAGAAAAAAAATTACAAAAAAGTTTTTAAAACAAATATCGTGTGTGCACATCATCCCCCAACCGTTAGTTAAGCACTAGATGGGGATGTAATCCTCATCCGAGCTGTCCTCTACTGTAATGGCAGACGAGGCGGTAGTGTAGCAGCTATCGGCTCAGGACCAATAACCTCCACCTGCGGACTTCTACCCTGGCTAGCAACGGGCCGCGGGGCCCGTGGGAAGAAAATAGGAGCATACCCCTCGGGAAGGCGCTTATCGCAGATGGCAGCCCATTTCTCCTTGTCAATCATACGAGCGCGGAGTACGGATAGTCTCAGAAGCCCTGCATCTTCAAGCAGTTGTGTCACATAGGTCTGCGGGTCGTGCCACGTTCGTGTAAGTAAGTACTTGCGTGTCATGCGCATGGATGCGGGCATGCCATGGAGTACTATCAAGGAGACAACCGGCGCATGTCATGGAGTACTATGGTTCTCATTAGAAAATAATTACACGAAAGTTACATTTACATCATCTGCATCATTAAAATTAAAAATTAAATTATAACATGACTCCGTCGGGAGATCATGTAGCACGTATTCCCTTGCTTGCATGATGGATGGGGATGGGCGAAGCCGTAAAACCTAACTAAGCTATCTCTAATGAGCTAATCTATAAAATCCTAGCTACTCTACTCAGCAAAGCGCCCCGTTTCCTCAGGACTTGGGGGGATTAATTAATTAATAGACACGTGACTGCGTCACGTGAGCATAAGTCCTCAGTGGGAGGGGAACATGGGATGGAATGGATTAATGCATTAAAATCATAGCTCCATGGGGAGCACATGTAACACATAGCCCTGAGAAAGGGGCATCTATAGGTTTGTAATACAATCAGCTGGCGACAACCTGCAGGTGTAGGATGTACAACTATCACCGGCTCTGGGTGCACAAGGTGCACCTGCACCGCCATGATGGTTCATGCCTCAGTAAACAAGCACAAGCACACAAGTACTCCTACACACACAGATCTCGAATGATTTAAATTAAATTAAATTAAATTAAGGGGACGGGACACCCCCGAATTTTTTGGCGCCAAAAAATTCGCGCCGGAACCGAAGGTCACAAATTTCACGTGCACGGTGCGCGCACCCCTTGCGGAAGTGGCCATGGCGACTGCGTTCAGGCGAAACTACCACAATAGGGCAAGCGAAATGCAAAAATTTTACTCGAATCTAAAAGACGATGAGTTTATGATGTTAGTATGTGGCGGAAATCAGCTGGTTTACAATATCGCTGTTGTTTTTTTATGCCATCGGCATGGGGGGTAATCTGAATTTTTTGGTCGCGCGGAATGAAATAGAATTCATGATAGCGGCAGTAAAATCGCGGTTTTGGGGGTTGTTCTGACCGTGAAGCAGGCATTAATACCGGTAGCATCGAGTTCTAAACCCAGCTGGTGGTTTTTGCCAGATTTTCGGCCATTATCGGTAAGTAATTGTTCAGACCTGCGCAGTGCGTGTCTGACCTGTCCATGGAAGAACGGCTGTTGTTGCGCGCCTGGGCGAGGGATTTACGAGGGCAAGGTACAGATTTGTCGCGAATGTTATCTGCTATCAGTGCTTTCTTCTATGAGCTCATCGTTCGAAGTTTTTTGCGTTCTTTTTGGGCAGTTTCCGCCAGCTAGCTCGCCGTCGCTTGCCGTTGTGTTGTCGAATACTGGCAGCTTTAGATTGTTTTCGTTGATGTCGTGATCAGGGCCGCTTAAGTCGCAGCCTATAGCTCGTCGGGAAGGTATAAGGCATTTCATAAAACGTGTTGTGGCAAGGATGTTGTGCGTATGGACGCTTCTTGTTGTGTGAGAGTGACGCACCCTCTCTTCGCAGGCCGCAGCGGCATCACAGCACTCATGCGCTGAAGGGCCGCCAATTGTTTATTTGCATTTTATCGTGCAGGGATGGAAGTGTTATAGTGATGATGATGTTGGAGATATTGCATTTGTGTGACTGCATGTAGATAGCAGGCACCATTGGTTGTTTGAGCTTTCCTTTGTTATGATGATGTGATAAGACTACAATGTGCTGAGCCAACCATGGTTGACATGCATGACTGCATGCAAGCTATATATACCATGTTCCTACTTGGTTCCTTGCCCTCCATAGTCCCAGTTTGTCATCCATGCTGGGGAGGACAGTTTAGGAGGTGTTGTTGTGTTGATTAGCTTGGTAGGCATCAACCTTACACTCTAACCTGGGAGAAACATAGGAAATGCTGCTTAGGCATGTTAGGGCTACCATCGTCAAGGCTATGCACATATTTACAAGGCTGGCCATGCTCGAGGGACGATGAAGACGTATGAGGTGCGTGGCCACCCCTTTGTACTTCATAACATATTCAGCATGGATTTGGTGCATGTTGGATGGCATATGAAGTGGCATTGTGGTGTTACTAACTTACTGAGTGGTTCTTAGCGCCTTGTCAGGTGGTCATATAGGAAACCCATCAACTTGAGTAGTTCTTGTCACAATGACCCCCCACATTGAGCATGCGTTGCCGTCAGCGTGCAAGAGTTAATTATGTGTGCTTTGGTCAGTTTGCAGATGTCTTTGATGAAGAAGGAGGTGCTAGTGTGGCTAAATGGTTACTCTAATTTCCTTGTAGCGTCTACATGGGTGGCCGTCTTGGAATGGTTGTAACTTGGGCAGTTCTTGTCAGAATGTCGTCAAACCTTGAACATAGGAGGTACCATATGTGCAGAGGATGGTAGTGTGTGGTTTGGCCAGTTTTCACGTGGCTTGGATGAATAAAGGGGTGTTAGTGTGGTTAAATACTGGCTAAAACCTCCCTTAGCTTCGTCATTGGTGACAACCTAAGAACGTTAATAACTGGAGCTGTGGTGGTCAGAATGACCTGAAATTTTGGGGCTGCATGTCCCCCCTCTCTAGTATTTGGGAATATATGGTATGGCAACATTTGAAGTGTTTATGATTTGATTTATTTTTTTTTCATTAAAAAAGGACCCTTTTTGCGGGAAAATTAATAACTGGTGCATCCATGCTTATGTATTGGTCCCAATTAGGCAGACTTTCTCAAAAGTGGGGGAACTATGCGGGAATATGTGATTTGGTCCCAATATGTTTGCCCATTGTCCTAGGAAAAATGTGACTAAAATAGCGTCTTTTTCTATTTTTAGCGCGTAACCGGTGTATGGTGGGGGCTAGTACCACCCCCAAGTGGCTGGAAAATTTTTTTAAAATCATATTTATGGTCCCCAATCATCATTGGATTTTTAGCACATGCATAGGTATGGTTTCCAGAAAAGTGCCCTTTAGGGGTGTCCCCTCCCCTTAAATTATAACATGCCTCCGTTCAGTCATGTTGGGAGATCATGTAGCACATATTCCTTTATGGGTGGTGGAGTGGAGAGAGCCGCGTAATAATCGGACTATCCTAACGCTACTAATCTATCTAGTCTAGAAAAATCCGAACTACCCTACTCATGCATCAAAACACCTCCTCCGCTTGGGGGGAGGTGGCTTGCCCACAGGGTCGGGCGTGTGAGCCTTGACGATCTTCTGCCACCGCGTCTTGTTCTGCATGGCAGTCCAATATAAAGAAGGGAGAGAGAGTGGATGCGGTATTGAAACTGGGCTGGGACCATGCAGTAGGTCATCCAGCAACATCTGGACGTAGTTCGTGACATGTTTCCCTACCCTTTTGGGAATGCCCTTGGGGCCAGGCCAGGTCAGAATGTGCCGCACTGGCTGGCCAAGCCGCTGGGGGCCTGCCAGACCAAGGGCGGGGTCCACCTGGCTGGTGCGAGCAAGTAAACAGTGTTACCGGTGAGTAGAAGCTTCCCATTGTCAGGATGTGCCACCAGGTGTGCTGGCCATCACCTGGCAAGCTATAGCAGCTTGAATTGAATTGAATTGAATTGGAACATAACTCCGTTGGGAGTATATGTAGCACATAGCCCAGAGAAGGGGCATATGGCCTATCATACATTCTAAGCTACTTCCTGCAAGGGTGGGAATGTAAACAACACTTGCTCTAGGTGCACTAAGGCACCTGCACCCTCATGATCTTCACACTATGCCCAGCTAAGGGGGAGTATGTCATGTGGGGGAAGATCATCATGGCTATACAAGAGCTAGGGCATGGCTTCTCGACAGAGAGCATCTCTCTGCACTGCGTAGCATGGCTAAATTCTTAGTGCAACATCCATGGGGGTCCCGTTATAGGCAGGGCTTGGCTAAATTCTGTAGACAACATCCATGGGGGCCATTATGGGCGCACATGCGCGTGGGCCACATGCTAGGCTAAGCCTGACTAATCTACACTACTGGTATGGATTCCCTAGTCTGAGGTGGCAGGAGGGGGCTGCCAGGGCTTGTGGTCAACGTGGATGACCGCCCCCCTCCAGTATACCGGCTTCCCCCCTGCGCTGTGCCGGAGCTGAAGGTAGGCCGGCCATAGCTCGCGTCGCCGCTGTTGCTGGGCCAGGGTCAAGTCGTCGTCCAGCGTGAAGCGAGTCCTCGAGAGCTTCTTGCGGCATTTAACTCGTCGTCTGTCCCTGGTCCTCTACGGAGGACTGAGTTGAACTCAGTCCTCTCTAGAGGACCGAGTTTTTGGGTTTCGTAGAAAATTCGCCCCGGTCAGAATGTTTGACAAAAAAATTCTCTCAAAATTTATTCAAATACTACGTGAAAAGATCTTTCTTGGACATATTTTTGGGATTTTTTTGGATTTGGTATGCGCGGCTAACTGTACGGTCAAAGTACAGGTGGTAAGGGTACTTTTCCACGTGAAACGCGAGTTCCGGAAATGCACGACCTAGCCATGGCGGCTCGCGCCCATGCATGCAGTTTACGTTTTCGGACGAGTGAGCTGTCCAAACTCAGGAAATAGATTTAACATGCCCTAAAGATGATATAAATCAATTTTTAGCTCGCGGGGATGCGATTTACCCGGTGTCGGCACTGTTCTTGCTGGAAAAAACTGCGATAAGGCAGGTCGACGGAATCGATGACTGCGCTTGCTTTCCGGCGCAATTTCAATGGCTGATAGGTTTCTTTCTACATTTTAACATGCATTGTATTAGAATAAATTGAGTGACAGTAAAGATTTTATGATTTCGACCATTCTGTCACGTCATGGTCTATGTGCCGCAAAGTGCCACTTTTGCGGGCACCGCCTGGGCCAAGGTAACGCCAGCCGTGCCAGGTAAAGCCGGATAATCGTTGCCTCTTCGTTTCTTGATGTTCTTACATGAGTTTAAGCTTGCGAGGCGTTGTCAGGTTCAAGTCTTGATGCTCTTTCTTGACCGTTGCCTGCCCCTCTCTAAAACCCCCTTTTCAGATGATGTTAGCAGGCATTTGCCTTAACCCAGTGTAGTTGTGCAGGGTTTTAGGAGCTGTGCAGGTTTAAACACCTTCATAGATGTTAGTTATTCTTTTGCTACGTTCATACTGCATGATTGTGTGGCCACGGGCTGCGTCAAGGGTGCATTCAAGCTTTTACGGGTGAGTGAAAAGTCTTGGTGACAAACCACTGCCATCATGTGCCAGCAACTATGTTGGCCACATCATGGCAAGGCAAAACAGTTATAGCCATATCTATTGTTGTTAGAAACAATGGAAATATGCTTAACCTACCCATTATATTGGTGGTTGACACTTATAACATAACCCTTTGTTGGTAGGTATCCAAGCCCATTCCCTACATGCATGCATAGGCTCTCACTACATGATAAGGTATGATATACCTGAAGTATGATGATGCAAGTGTGTTGTCCTGTAATGCTTGAAGGGAAATGAGTTGATTGGGATGGTTGGTGGCCACGGTGATGTGTAGTATGACCGCACTTACATGCTAGCAAGTTAGCAAAAGCCCCATTCCTCTCCTGAGGACTGAGAGTTTTTCAATTGTTTCAGGCAGTTGCAGTGGCCAAATCGAGCCCAGTTTTTTGCCACGTTTCAAGAACTATATTGTTTACATGCCTATATTTTTTCTTCATGCCCCAGGATTTGATTGAATTTTTCCCACTCGTTCTTATCCCGAAAAATGCAAATTCGCGAGGGGTGCCCAACGTCCGTGTAATTTTCAGGTGTTCGGGTCAAGTTTTCACATATGCAGTATTTTTGCCAACAAAATGACATCTAGTACACCCCATATCCACATCAAAACATTTGGGATGGACCCCCCACCTAGTCCCTACAAGCGGTTGAAAATTGTCAACTCAGTCCTCCTGTGAGGACTGAGTTGGGACAGACGACGAGTTAAGGAACGACAGCTTGTCCGCCATGTACTTAAAGGTGAGGAGCACGGGTGCCGGGCCAGCCTTCCCCCGCGCGCGGGGGAGGCGGACAGCCGACATGTCCAGCTCACCAGTGAGTAGCATGGGGGCAAGAATGTCGCGCTTAAATGCCTCAAGAAGGGTCGTGGAGGTCTCACCTGCCGGCTGGTCGAAGTGCTTGACGATGACATTGTGGCTGCGCCGGGCGATGTCGGTTTCCTCGCGAAGGTCGAGGGCTTGTTGCTTGAGTTGTGCCGAGATGGTGGAGGTGGTGGAGGTGGTGTGCTGCTTAAGCAAGTCCGCCCAGGTGGAGGGAGCATCGCCGGCCGGGCCAGCAGACGCCGGCTGGGCGGCGATGTCCTTCACCGCCTGGGCGGTGAGGCCGGCGGTGTCATGCAAGCTCTCAAGGGCGTTGGCGGTGGCTTGAAGGCGTTGGTCGAGGTCGAGGAGCTGGGCTTTGATGTCGGCAGTGGAGGCGGAAATGGCAGTGGAGGTGGAGGCGGCAGCGGCGGAAATGTGAGGAAGTTCAGCAGCCAGCGTGCCACCCATTGCTGCGACGTCAGCAGCAAGGGGGTCACGTGCTGCTGAAAGGCTTCCGTGAGGATGGAACGGAGGGTGGGGGCGGAGATGGATGGAGCCCAGATCTCGTCGTCAGAGCGCTCGAGAAGGGAGTTGAGGATGGTGTGCTGGAGCTGGGGGCGGGGGCAGCCAAGCAGGGCGCTGTGGTGTTGCCAGCGGCTGCCGTTGTTGCCGATGAGGCGACCTTGGTCGTGGAGATGGAGGCACAGGTCGTAAAGCGAGGCGTAGTCCCCGAAGAAGATGCAGTGCATAGCATCGTAAGGAGACATGTTGTTCCAGTCGTGATCGTCGACCTTGAAAGGGTGGGGCCGAAAGCGCGGTTCCGAGGGGCGGGACCATCCTGTTTTGTCGGCTGGGCGGGTGCGTTTCGGGTCAGGCGATGCCGATGGCGAGGCATTGAGCCCGGGAGGTTGCTGGGCGACCACCAGTGCACGACTAGTGTCACCGCTGCCTGCCGGACCTGATGGCGAAGCGGCAGCCGCAGCTGCCGCATTTTCATGGGCGAGCGCATCCGCCAAACTGCGAGGGGATTCATAAGTGTTTGCTCAATTTCATAAATTTTACTCAATTTTTCCACATGTGATTAAATCCTTATATTTGTCAATAAAGCAGGGGTCATCCAGCCTTCAGACCATGAAAATAGACCACCCACAAAAATTGGGCTCATTCTGAGCTCAAATGGTGACATGTGACAGCATACATGTGCAGTTTTTCGTCATTTTCCCCCTTTTCTTACATGAAACAAATATGAATAGTGAACAAATGAACTCATTTCAGGCTGGATTCTTGCAGGCAGCATTTATACCATGAAAATAGACCACCCACAAAAATTGGGCTCATTCTGAGCTCAAATGGTGACATGTGACAGCATACATGTGCAGTTTTTCGTCATTTTCCCCCTTTTCTTACATGAAACAAATATGAACAGTGGACAAATGAACTCGTATCAGGCTGGGTTCTTGCAGGCAGCATCTAGACCATGAAAATAGACCACCCACAAAAATTGGGCTCATTCTGAGCTCAAATGGTGACATTTGACCGCATACATGTGCAGTTTTTCGTCATTTTCCCCCTTTTCTTACATGAAACAAATATGAATAGTGAACAAATGAACTCATATCAGGCTGGATTCTTGCAGGCAGCATCTAGACCATGAAAATAGACCACCCACAAAAATTGGGCTCATTCTGAGCTCAAATGGTGACATGTGACAGCATACATGTGCAGTTTTTCGTCATTTTCCCCCTTTTCTTACATGAAACAAATATGAACAGTGAACAAATGAACTCATATCAGGCTGGGTTCTTGCAGGCAGCATCTAGACCATGAAAATAGACCACCCACAAAAATTGGGCTCATTCTGAGCTCAAATGGTGACATTTGACCGCATACATGTGCAGTTTTTCGTCATTTTCCCCCTTTTCTTACATGAAACAAATATGAATAGTGAACAAATGAACTCATATCAGGCTGGATTCTTGCAGGCAGCATTTATACCATGAAAATAGACCACCCACAAAAATTGGGCTCATTCTGAGCTCAAATGGTGACATGTGACCGCATACATGTGCAGTTTTTCGTCATTTTCCCCCTTTTCTTACATGAAACAAATATGAACAGTGGACAAATGAACTCGTATCAGGCTGGAAACTTGCAGGCAGCATCTAGACCATGAAAATAGACCACCCACAAAAATTGGGCTCATTCTGAGCTCAAATGGTGACATGTGACAGCATACATGTGCAGTTTTTCGTCATTTTCCCCCTTTTCTTACATGAAACAAATATGAACAGTGGACAAATGAACTCGTATCAGGCTGGAAACTTGCAGGCAGCATCTAGACCATGAAAATAGACCACCCACAAAAATTGGGCTCATTCTGAGCTCAAATGGTGACATGTGACAGCATACATGTGCAGTTTTTCGTCATTTTCCCCCTTTTCTTACATGAAACAAATATGAACAGTGGACAAATGAACTCATATCAGGCTGGATTCTTGCAGGCAGCATCTAGACCATGAAAATAGACCACCCACAAAAATTGGGCTCATTCTGAGCTCAAATGGTGACATGTGACAGCATACATGTGCAGTTTTTCGTCATTTTCCCCCTTTTCTTACATGAAACAAATATGAACAGTGAACAAATGAACTCATTTCAGGCTGGATTCTTGCAGGCAGCTCGGTTCTAAAACTGGTTACGATTTGTAGTTACGAGTAAAACTGGTAACTAGAAATAGGTACCAGTACCATCCAAATTAATTAAGCATGGATACCATTTGTAATAACTCACACATTTTAACATATCCATGGGTACGGCATGGAAACATGTTCATGTATGATGTGTTCAAGAGTAGCAATGCTTAACATCCATGAAATATCCTCATTGTATAATGGTTTACGATTTATGAATGCAGGGGGGTCGCTACGCGAGTGACCAACAAGCACTCAAGTCAACAATATGCCCAGAAAGAAGGCAGGGCCAGGTAAAGTAAAGGCTGGTCCTGAAAATGCACCCAGGGTGCCCACAACATGTCTACGTTACACCCTCGCTATCCTAGACCCTGCAGCCTGCCGGGGGGGGCACAAAATGTAACTGGCAGCCAGGGACCATGGTGCAGGCCAAATAGCAGGTGTAAAGCTAGCTCAAAGCTAGCTCAGTCCAAAGAATGAAATAATAAGAAGCAAATACTTGGCAAGGTTAGGTCCATGATCGTTATTGGAGGCTTGGCTGCCACCACGGTGCTCGACAATGATGCTGAAGCCTTCAATTATATATAAAGCAGATACTGCAAAGAGGCACAAATAGCAATACAAGCACAATGTAAGCATGACAAGCTCAAGTTTCCAAGCCAGTCTAGCTCACTTGGACATGAGTTAAAGCGTTGGAAACATATGGGCAACATCCCAGCAGGCCTTGAAAAAGTTTTCAGCAACAAGGCAGTATATGTGTTAAATCAAACTACCACATTGCAATTCTAAGCACAGTGACTTCTGCTTGCTGCTGTTTTGACGACACAAGGCCGTTTACCTTTTCAGTGACAACACGGGAAAAGAAAGCATTACCCAGCAAACTTCCTTTAAGTTCCCCGGACATAGGCGTAATCACAACCACGACGTTGGGCATCGAAAAGAACCGGAATCATAAAGTCTGCGGGAGTTATAAGCTACGATACTCTTGACACGCTTATTTAGAACGACGCGGTTGCGGATGACATCCGGAACCTTGTTCTTGACGTGCGCCCAGGCCGCCAGCTGCGCGGAACAGCTCAAGAAATATATATTAACCCTTAAATGGTGTCCAACTCGCGCCTAAAAATAGGCTCCAGTTGCACCTTGCATGGTAATGTCCACAACCTAACCTAAAAACAATTTAGGGTCCATACTGGGACCAAAGCACACACATATAGGGACTTACTTGGGGGTCATGTCATTGGTCATGTTGCAATGTCCTATGGGTGCTAAATATAGCACCACCCTCAGGGGGGTGCGCGAGTGCGAGAAAAACACTCATGTATAATGCATTATTACACCTGAAAACAGTTCCGTTGCTCCCAACATTTTAAAGGCAGTTGCTTTGGTAGCCAGGCATGGCTTCTGAACACTGACATGACAGGTTGTCCCAGGGACCCAGATGCATTATCTAAAAATAACTCGCGCCTAAAAATAGGAGCCAGTTTGGCTGGTGACATTTGCTAGCATTACAAGGCAGGCGCCTCAGTCCGTAGCATCATAAAACATCATAAATGATCAAACATGCATTATTTCATCAATTCCAGCATACAGAACATCCATAACAGCGATTAAACATAGGTAGCCATGCCAATGCACAGTCACATTCGCGCGTATCATGGCATGGTAAGGCCAATGACTACCCACCACACAAGCCTACCACATGCACAGTTTTTCTCACATGTCAGTGCTAGACTAAATAAGTAAAAGTAAGCCTAGATCATTGGAAATGCTAACTGGAGCTCCTTATATGCTGGGCTTCATCATTTCAGCTGTTAACTGGCTACGGGGCGACATGCGGCATTAAGTGGCATTACAATGGTATGAGGCGTGCACAATGGTGCTTTTGAATGGCCGGGTAATGCTCAAAATGATCACTAACACTCAGCTTAAACTATGCTTCATGTTGTTCTAAAGAAAATGTCACCATGTGGTGGCTACCAAGCTCTACTAGCAGGTATACCACTGTGCCAAGGCCCAAATGCACGTGTGCAAGGGGCTACGTAGCCCATGCATCCACAACATAAAAAATGACCTCCATATGCTTGCCTGAGATGAAATGACACAGAGACAACTCATGGACCTTCTTTTGAATGCAAGCAGGGCACTGGGACCTCCACAGGTGTTACATGAAGACAGATGGGGTGACTGCACAACAGCAATACTAACAAAGCTAAAAGGCTAACCAAAAACAGGCCAGGATACCATCTATTCTTAAGGATTTAGGCTATAGAAACCATCATGATACCATATGGAACTTATTTACATGTAACACCAATCATTATTCTAGTATATTTGGTGCAGACGCAGCCAATCATGAACAAAACTGATGAAAATCTGACCGTAATGGCTGTGCGCAACCACCACCACAAACCATTACAGAAAAGTAGTAACGAAGCAACTTTGACATCCCAAACCTTCAACAATGAGTCCGAGATTACTTACCGAGTGATACGACGACTTTATCTTGTCGACGGTAACCGCAGGGACACTAAACTACGCCAGGTCGAAACCGCAAAAAAAAGGCTCAAGGACAGCTAGCAAGCTGACGACAGGGCCGATGCGTCAAGACTTTGCTGGCCCACGACACTAATGAAATATTCGAAATACATCGTAACATATTTAATCGATGCGAAATATTCAATTATAAAGCCGCCGATAACAAGTGCTAGCTTCATTGTCACTCCCGTCACAATAAACACGCGTTGACGCAGTAAAACCCAGACCGAGATGATTGCGCACCTCAGTAAATGTTGCGCGACTGCGGCTACAGCATCTTTATAACGCATAAATAATGCCTACAAAATTTGGAACGAATCCATGCATCGATGCTCCTACACCAATCAGTTTTCTGCACCGCCATAGCCTCGAATATGCATGTTCGTAATTATTTTACATTCACTTTCGTCCCGGTGGACCTGGGTACCCCCTGTACTGTAACCGTTAATTAGTCCCTGTAGACTTGGTCTAAACATAGTGATGTCCGGTATCAGGGCGTAGAGCACATCTAGCTCTAGCAGCAGACCTAAAAATATCACGGAAATGTCTACTGGCATTCGCGCCGCGCCGCTTCCCATCTCGCGCCTATTTGTAGGCGCGAGTTCAACTCGCGCCTACAAATAGGCGCGAGCACCATTTAAGGGTTAAAGGACGGTGACGCCCGGGAAGCACCCAGCCTTGCGGCAAAAGTAAAATATGGCTCGCGCTCGCCGTGGTTTTCGCCAGGCGTGACTGCGATATCACGACGAAAAAATGGAGACTCTTTGACCCATCTAACTGCCCAGGTCCCTCTGTTGCCCGGGTCGCCCATTAGCCCAGAAGCGTACCATAACCCATACTCGCGATATCCGCAGCTACTGGGCGGAAAAAGAAATTGTAAAACCGAACAGCATACTGACCTATCATGCCATCTACGTAGCTTCCAGAATTTCTTCACCGTTGCCAAAATCCGTTCATGAACAATATTTTCGACGTACACAAAGCACCTGCACGTCAATCTCCCCTGACATTGGTTATCTGCCCCATCTTCATGATCTAACACGCAAACACCTAAAGTATTTGCATAACACAGGCGTTTTGCCCTCTGGTTCTCAGTTTCACTCATTGCCATATCATATTATGCAGGCACGTTTTGGTAAACAATCGCCGGCGACGTTGGTTTTGTTCGTGCGCGCACAAAGTAATTACCGGTAGTGCTTGGCAGGCTGTACGCACCTGCAGCCGCGCGCGCGCAAAGACGACGGTCACTGTGCTTTGTTCATTCAAATGCCATTTGCATGCGAGGCTCGGACAACACCGCGGACTGTTTGAATCAGAATTTTTTCACTTTTGGATGGTCCTTCGTTTCTCGCATGTTCAGCCCAGTTCAGGTTGTACGGTCAGTGTTGGGGGTCGGTGCATGGGTTCTCAATGGAATTCTCAATGGAATGCCGCAACAGCCCATTTTCATTGAGAATGCAAGTCCTTTTCGCATGTTCAGCCCAGTTCAGGCTGTACGGTCAGTGTTGGGGGTCGGTGAATGGGTTCTCAATGGAATTCTCAATGGAATGCCGCAACAGCCAATTTTCATTGAGAATGCAAGACCTTTTTGCATGTTCAGCCCAGTTCAGGCTGTACGGTCAGTGTTGGGGGTCGGTGAATGGGTTCTCAATGGAATTCTCAATGGAATGCCGCAACAGCCCATTTTCATTGAGAATGCAAGTCCTTTTCGCATGTTCAGCCCAGTTCAGGCTGTACGGTCAGTGTTGGGGGTCGTTGAATGAGTTCTCAATGGAATTCTCAATGGAATGCCGCAACAGCCCATTTTCATTGAGAATGCAAGTCCTTTTCGCATGTTCAGCCCAGTTCAGGCTGTACGGTCAGTGTTGGGGGTCGGTGAATGAGTTCTCAATGGAATTCTCAATGGAATGCCGCAACAGCCCATTTTCATTGAGAATGCAAGTCCTTTTCGCATGTTCAGCCCAATTCAGGCTGTACGGTCAGTGTTGGGGGTCGGTGAATGAGTTCTGAATGGAATTCTCAATGGAATGCCGTTACAGCCCATTTTCATTGAGAATGCAAGACCTTTTCGTATGTTCTGGCTGTACGGTCAGTGTTGGGGGTCGGTGAATGAATTCTGCATGAATGGAACTTTCATACGCCGCGCTGAGTCGGTGGAAGATCGAGCCACAAAAGAGGCAGGAGAGGCATCATTGGGAGAGGCGTGCCAACCCCGAGCGAGACGATGGTGAATTCGATCAAATTGGCTGATTGCAATAATTTTGCGGAGCTAGAATAATCGCTCGCGAGAGCTGCCATGGGCGGTCGTGAAGGTTCAGACTATTACAAATGGTATCCATGCTTAATTAATTTGGATGGTACTGGTACCTATTTCTAGTTACCAGTTTTACTCGTAACTACAAATCGTAACCAGTTTTAGAACCGAGCTGCCTGCAAGAATCCAGCCTGAAATGAGTTCATTTGTTCACTGTTCATATTTGTTTCATGTAAGAAAAGGGGGAAAATGACGAAAAACTGCACATGTATGCGGTCAAATGTCACCATTTGAGCTCAGAATGAGCCCAATTTTTGTGGGTGGTCTATTTTCATGGTCTAGATGCTGCCTGCAAGAATCCAGCCTGATATGAGTTCATTTGTTCACTATTCATATTTGTTTCATGTAAGAAAAGGGGGAAAATGACGAAAAACTGCACATGTATGCGGTCACATGTCACCATTTGAGCTCAGAATGAGCCCAATTTTTGTGGGTGGTCTATTTTCATGGTCTAGATGCTGCCTGCAAGAACCCAGCCTGATATGAGTTCATTTGTTCACTGTTCATATTTGTTTCATGTAAGAAAAGGGGGAAAATGACGAAAAACTGCACATGTATGCTGTCACATGTCACCATTTGAGCTCAGAACGAGCCCAATTTTTGTGGGTGGTCTATTTTCATGGTCTAGATGCTGCCTGCAAGTTTCCAGCCTGATACGAGTTCATTTGTCCACTGTTCATATTTGTTTCATGTAAGAAAAGGGGGAAAATGACGAAAAACTGCACATGTATGCTGTCACATGTCACCATTTGAGCTCAGAATGAGCCCAATTTTTGTGGGTGGTCTATTTTCATGGTCTAGATGCTGCCTGCAAGAACCCAGCCTGATACGAGTTCATTTGTCCACTGTTCATATTTGTTTCATGTAAGAAAAGGGGGAAATGACGAAAAACTGCACATGTATGCTGTCACATGTCACCATTTGAGCTCAGAATGAGCCCAATTTTTGTGGGTGGTCTATTTTCATGGTATAAATGCTGCCTGCAAGAATCCAGCCTGATATGAGTTCATTTGTTCACTATTCATATTTGTTTCATGTAAGAAAAGGGGGGAAATGACGAAAAACTGCACATGTATGCGGTCAAATGTCACCATTTGAGCTCAGAATGAGCCCAATTTTTGTGGGTGGTCTATTTTCATGGTCTAGATGCTGCCTGCAAGAACCCAGCCTGATATGAGTTCATTTGTTCACTGTTCATATTTGTTTCATGTAAGAAAAGGGGGAAAATGACGAAAAACTGCACATGTATGCTCTGATCAGACACTCCGCAAAGGTGAAAACCTTTGCGTTCAGTGCCAGGCCGCGGAAAACGCGGAAAACGCGATCTGCAAATGAATCCGACCGGAATCGAACTGGGGACCTCTCGCACCAATTTTGCTGACTATAGGACGGACGTCTCCGGATACCATGGCATCGCCAACTTACACCTACAGTCATCCGCAAAAGTTCTCCTGTCCGGGGAGTGATGCAAGCCTTTCGGATTTGGTACTAGATAAATCACTCGAGATCTGTGTGTAGGAGTACTACACACGTGTCTGCACGCGAGACTTGTTCAGTCTCGCACCGTGAGACGGGCTGAACACGGCTGAATCCTTCTTTTTTAGTAGAAGGGGGCGTAGCCGGTACTATCGAAATCAGCCAAGCGTATATTCTGATCAGACACTCCGCAAAGGTGAAAACCTTTGCGTTCAGTGCCAGGCCGCGGAAAACGCGGAAAACGCGATC
Organism: Mesostigma viride; assembly: GCA_009746045.1. Classification (NCBI taxonomy): domain Eukaryota; kingdom Viridiplantae; phylum Streptophyta; class Mesostigmatophyceae; order Mesostigmatales; family Mesostigmataceae; genus Mesostigma; species Mesostigma viride. The sequence continues at coordinate 4,027,896 of RPFO01000026.1, forward strand.
TGCAAATGAATCCGACCGGAATCGAACTGGGGACCTCTCGCACCAATTTTGCTGACTATAGGACGGACGTCTCCGGATACCATGGCATCGCCAACTTACACCTACAGTCATCCGCAAAAGTTCTCCTGTCCGGGGAGTGATGCAAGCCTTTCGGATTTGGTACTACATGTATGCGGTCACATGTCACCATTTGAGCTCAGAATGAGCCCAATTTTCGTGGGTGGTCTATTTTCATGGTATAAATGCTGCCTGCAAGAATCCAGCCTGATATGAGTTCATTTGTTCACTATTCATATTTGTTTCATGTAAGAAAAGGGGGAAAATGACGAAAAACTGCACATGTATGCGGTCAAATGTCACCATTTGAGCTCAGAATGAGCCCAATTTTTGTGGGTGGTCTATTTTCATGGTCTAGATGCTGCCTGCAAGAACCCAGCCTGATATGAGTTCATTTGTTCACTGTTCATATTTGTTTCATGTAAGAAAAGGGGGAAAATGACGAAAAACTGCACATGTATGCTGTCACATGTCACCATTTGAGCTCAGAATGAGCCCAATTTTCGTGGGTGGTCTATTTTCATGGTATAAATGCTGCCTGCAAGAATCCAGCCTGAAATGAGTTCGTTTGTCCACTATTCATATTTGTTGCATGTAAGAAAAGGGGGAAAATGACGAAAAACTGCACATGTATGCTGTCACATGTCACCATTTGAGCTCAGAATGAGCCCAATTTTTGTGGGTGGTCTATTTTCATGGTCTACATGCTGCCTGCAAGAATCCAGCCTGATATGAGTTCATTTGTCCACTATTCATATTTGTTGCATGTAAGAAAAGGGGGAAAATGACGAAAAACTGCACATGTATGCTGTCACATGTCACCATTTGAGCTCAGAATGAGCCCAATTTTTGTGGGTGGTCTATTTTCATGGTCTACATGCTGCCTGCAACAGTCCAGCCTGAAATGAGTTCATTTGTCCACTATTTATATTTGTTTCATGTAAGAAAAGGGGGAAAATGACGAAAAACTGCACATGTATGCTGTCACATGTCACCATTTGAGCTCAGAATGAGCCCAATTTTCGTGGGTGGTCTATTTTCATGGTCTACATGCTGCCTGCAACAGTCCAGCTTTAGGTACCCTCAGATCTGAAAGATTTTATTTTTACTCATTTGAAGACTTGTGAAATTGAGCAAACACCTATGAATCCCCTCTGCGTTGCGTCAAAGGACGTTTGCTCGTCATATATTGCGTTTTAGATTCGGAAAATTATATCAGCATGTGCGTCTTAGAAAGACGAAGCGATAGTGATATTCACAGCTGAATTTGGGGCTCAAACGTGAAAGTTATGAGCTCCGCCGTCAGCCATGGCTACCTCGTGGCTCGTGGCTCGTGGCTATATATATCAGCTTAGGCCTAGTTTATCCTTGCTCTAGGGCAAGCTGAAATAGGCTTAACATCACTAGTTTGTTGGTGGCTGCCTCCTAGAATCACATGCCTTGCGTAGGGTATCCGTACCACGTTACCTACGTGCATGGACAAGGTGGCACCTGCACATAGGTGCCATGTAAGGGCAGTGTGATGATGCAGTTATGTTTCCCCATCATTGTGGAAGGGGAATGTATTGTGTGGCATGGTTGGGGGCCATATTAGTAGGTATTAGTAGGTAGTATGCCCACTCCTACCCCCTTGGTTGCTTTTTACCAACCGGGTACCCCTATGGGCTGTACTGGGTGTAGCTGCTGGTATACCCACCCAAATGATGACCCCAATGGCTCAAACTGTTCAGCAACTAATTGTTTATCATCCCTGAAGTGGTATAGGTGCCTAGCTCTTACAACATAATTCAAAATGCACATTCTACCAAAAATGAAAACGCTCGTCTTGACCCCCCTGACTTTGACGGCAGTTACTACATGGCCTACCCTGCATATATGTAAGGTTCCTCCTACGGCAATTTGGGGCCCCACCGGGTCATCCCCTTTGTCCTTGAGGAGTTCGGGGCCATGGGCCCCAAGACAGCGGAGTTTTTCCACGAGTGCTGCCAGCGCCATGAAGACCGCCTCGACCTCGAGGGTCAGACCGCCCTGTGGTCGGCCCGCACGTGGTCCTCGTATTGGCGGCAGCGCCTGTCACTCGCCCTCACTCGCACCGTGGCTGATGTGTTATTCCGCCGCACCCGGGCCGACTTTGTCGCGACCCATGCGGTCTAGATCCCTTCCAGGCCTGCATGGTGGGCCGGCAGCGCTGTTGCTGCGTGTAGTTTTGTGATGTCTAGTTAGTTGTACCTTATGCCGCTGGCGTGATCCTTGGATGTCTGTGTCAGATTACTATTAATTTCTTCAGGGTTATTCCGGCTCCCAGTTATCGGGTTTTTCCTTATGTTGCATGCCTATCTCACCTCCGTAATCTATCATTCTCAATGAATATATGTAAGGTTGTGATATACCAACCCGAAGGGCAACTCATGGACATGCTTGGCCCCCAATTAATTAATTAATTAATTAGTCTCGTGCTCCCGTTGGGTAGTCACGGAGCATTAACCCCGATGGATGGATGGATGGATGGATGGGTGCAAACAGTCCTACCGGTCTAATCTATCTACATTGGCTACATACTACATCTATCTAACAGCATTCTAACTACAACATCTATCTAGGCAGCCGCACGCTGCCCTAGGGGAGCTATCTGGCGTCCCACGGGATTGCACACGCGGGCGCTTCCCCACTGGGGGGGGCTCGTTGTCCTCTATGACCTGGGCCCACTTGGCCTTGTCTATCATCTTCTTCCAAATTACGGAGAGGCCTACTAGGCCCCCCATGTCCTCTACTAGCTGTTCTTTGAAGGTGCGGGCCTTGCGGCGTCTAACATCACTGGGCCCCGCCCACGTCAGGAGGTGCCGGCCACTGAGGCTGGGCTGGTCGCAGTCCTGCGGGGGGGCCACCGACGTGAGGTGTCTACCTGGTTGGTGCGAGCTAGGTGCCCTATATACTAGCTGCAGGCGTCGTTGCTTAATGGTGCTGGTGATATAGGGCATGCCCTGGTACAGGTCCTCATTGCGGACATGAGCAGCATATCCTACTCTGAAAATGGAACGCAGCATGCTGGTGACCGCGCCGTCCAGCTTGCGGGCCAGGTCGGCGGTGAGGGTCCACGTCTCGGCGCCATACGTGAGGACAGGAAGGACGAGGACCTTGAACAGGTCCTGTTTCTCGATCTTGCCCAGGGGCTTGCGCCACAGGGCCCGGCCGGTACTGGCGTAAAGCGTGCCAGGCGAGGGAGATGCGATGGTCCACATCAACCTCGCAGCTGGGGAGCAGGCTGCCCAGCAGCTTAACGCGGTCCCGATACAGGACTCGAGAGCCGTCTAGGAGATAGAGGGGCGGCGGTGAGTTGGTGAGCCCAACCGCCAGGGCCTCTGTCTTCTTGCTGACCTCAAGCCCCACTGTACGGGCCTCGAGAGCCGGCCAGGCAATCAAGCCATGTCTGCACGTGCCCAGTGTCCTCGAAGAGGGTGGTGTCGTCTGCGTAGATGATGTCTGCCAGCCGAATCTCCGTGTCCGCACCGCCATGCCAGAATTTGTTAGCAACCTGCACTCCTGGTTCCCTGCCCACGATGCGGGCAAATCGCTTGCGCGCCTGAATGGCCCCCAAGGACAGCCATTGGATATGGGTGGGTTGGATGGCATCTGGTTTGCAAAATTGTGAAGTTACAGCCGATGCATCGGCAGTATTTCTGCCCATTTAGGGGTTAATCAGCATGTGCGTCTTAGAAAGACGAAGCGATAGTGATATTCACAGCTGAATTCGGGGCTCAAACGTGAAAGTTATGAGCGCCGCCGTCAGCCATGGCTACCTCGTGGCTCGTGGCTCGTGGGTTTCACAATTTTCCATCTCCACGGCATATTCACCATCCTGAACGACTCGAAAACGCGGACAAGATAACGGCAGGCTCGAGCTACCATGGTCTGGATTCTCCCGATTTCTGGCCTGCGCTGACCAGTTGTCTCCTTGATATGTATAACAAATATCCCTGAGCTATGCAACAATGGTGAAGCATGGGCTGACATTGCTAACATCCATCCATCGGGGTTATTAATGCTCCGTGACTCCCCAACGGGACCATTAATTAATTAATTAATTAATTAAGTAAGTAATTAATTAATTAATGAATTAATAGACACGTGACTGCATGTACGAGTTTAATTAATTAATTGCTAACATGATGGCGGACGCTGCTCGGAGGGGGCAGCAGCCCACAAGACTATACAATTGAAGAAGATCACGTACCGATCACACAGTATTGTGGTACGTTTCTTCAGGGTGGGGGGTTCCCAGGAGACCACGATGCTTGCCCATCGCCTGCACAGGGAACTCATCGTTGATTTGCTTCACCTGGACCCGTGCCATGAACGCATTCGCATTGATCGTCGGCAGCATGCATGGACGGCAGGCCAACCTGGCCCCATCGGGGTTATCCGCCCCCGCCCCTGCTACCAGCCGCCGCCGCCCGCGCGGCCGCCCTGGCCGGCGGCCCAGCCGGGCCCCCGGCCCCGCCCAGGTCATGCAGCGGCGGACTACCTAGTCCCGGGCCCCGCTGACCGGCCCGCTCGGCGACCCATCAGACATCATTGCCTTCTTAGTTTCACCTCCCGCGAGGTCACGGAGGCGGTCCAGCGCCTGCGTTACGCCGCCGCCACAGGCTCAGACAAGCCGGATTCCGGCCGCGGTCGTGAAACTCACCGCCGAGATTTGAGGACACCGGTGTCATGCTGCTCTTAATTCCGGGATATCCGGCAACCGCATTCTGCTGTCGTCGCAACCGCCCCCAGCGGCCCCTGGCAACGTGTACAGTTTTCTCACGATGCTGTACAAGAACAAGGGGTCGCCCGCCGACCCCGGCAACTATCATAGAGGGGTGTGCATCCTAAGCTAGTGCCCCCCTCAAGCCTCTCATGCGGCTCATCCTGAACCGCCTGCCCACGGCCCTGCCGGACGGCCCGACCTCAGCGAGACTCAGCACGGCCTCCGTCCAGGCCGCAACACAGCGGTACAGGCGCTCCTCAATCGCTACTCGCCGCCTTGTGGAAGAACTGCATCGCCTTCAGCCTGGTGAGTCCCCTCTGCAGTCTGCACCTTGTGCTGGTGGACTTCATCAATTTGCCTTCGATTCGGTTTTATGGCCTGCGCTGTGAGACATCCTCGCTCTGTTCCGGATCCCCCGTTCCCTTGTTGCTGTCATCCGCAGTGTATGAAGGGTCCACATTACTTCGGTGCGCACTTCCTACGGGACCACGCCACCATGCCCTAAAGTTACAAAAGGGTGTGTGGCAGGGCTGCGTGCTGTCGCCCGGCCTACCTGTTCATTGAATTGAATTGAATTGAATTGTAACATAACTCCGTTGGGAGTATATGTAGCACATAGCCCTTGAGAGGGGGCATATGGCCTATCATACATCCTAAGCTACTTCCTGCAAGGGTGGGGATGTAAAGGACCCTTGCTCTAGGTGCACCAGGGCACGTGCATCCCCATGATCTTCAAGCTATGCCCAGCGAAGGGGGAGCCTGTCATGGGGGGGAAGATCAGCATAGCTATACAAAGAAGCTAGGGCATGGCGTCTCAGCAGAGAGCTACTCCCTGCATGGGCACAGCATAACTAAATAAAGCTAGGCATCGTCTGGAGTGTGGCTCATCATAGGCACACATGTACACGATTAAATAAAGCGCGTGGCTTTATAGCTGGGATAGGGCCTCTAGGAGGCGTACATGTACATGGCCACGGTCTATCTAGTCTACACTACTACTGCTGTATTCCCCTAAGCTGGGGCGTCTGGAGTCGCTGGGCCGGCCGCGGTGGTCGAGGGGGTCGCCTGCCAGGGCTTGTGGCCGACGTAGATGGCCGCCCCCTTCCAGTACACCGGCTGCCCCGCCTTGGTCTGCCGGAGCTGGAGGTAGGTCGGCCATAGCTCCCGTCGCCGTTGTTGCTGCGCCAGGGTCAAGTCGTCGTCAAGGGTGAAGAGAGTCTTCTCGAGCCGCTTGCGGCGTCTGAGAAAAGAAATCTTGTCCGCCGGGGTCTTAAAGGTGAGAAGGAGCGGGGGCGGCCCTGCCTTACCCCGCGCGCGGGGAAGGCGGTGGGCGGCCAGCTCGATCTCACCAGTAAGGCCCATGCGATCAAGGATTTCTCTCTCAACAGCACGCGCAAGCTTCTCGGAATTCTCACCTTCCTCCATCTTGAGATTCTTGACAATGACGTTGAGGCTGCGCTTGGCCAGCTCGGCCTCCTCGCGGACTGTCAAGCGTCTGCCGTTGAAGCTGGGCTGCGACGGCGGAGGTGGTGGAGGTGGTGTGTTGCTTAAGCATGTCCGCCCAGGTGGTGATGGGAGGAGCATCGCCGGCCAGGCCAGCCGGGGCTGGCTTGGCGGCAATGTCCTTCACTGCCTGGGCGGTGAGGCCTGCGGTGTTCTGCAGGACCTCGATAGCGATGGCATTGTTCTGAAGACGCTGGTCGATGTCGAGGAGCTGGGCTTTGATGTCGGCGGTGGAGGTGGAGGTGGCAGTGGAGGTGGAGGCGAGGAGGGTGGAGGTGGAGGTGACGGTGGTGGAAATGTGAGGGAGCTCAGTAGCCAGCGTGCCGCCCATTGCCGCCACATCTGCGGCAAGGGGGGTCACGTGCTGCTGGAAGGCTTCCGTGAGGATGGAACGGAATGTGGCTGCGGAGATGGTGGGGGCCCAGATCTCGCCGTCAGACTTCTTGAGGACCTGTTCATTATTGTGGTCAAATACGTAATGATTCAGGCGCGCTGTGAGCAGTTTGCCCGCATTGTGGGTAGCGGGAACCAGGGGTACGCATGGGTCGACAACCGTTTTTGGCATGGCGGGGCGGACCGGGAGGCCGGTGCGGCCGCCGGGCCGCCGGGCAGGCCGTTCTGGGGGGATTGGCGGCGGCATTGCCGCTCATGCTGGTACCGCCCGTGGATCGAAAAAATCCGCTGGCAATGGGCTCGGCCAGGCACGGTATAGCAGTCCATGGCGCGCATGGTGGCTGCCTCCGCACGTGATGTGGGGGTGGGAACTGAGCCCGAATGTGCCCGGCCCAGCAACGAATTCCGGTTGGGCAGGCGCGCGCCACACGGGTCACCAATTAAGGTCCTGACGGAGGCGTCTGCAGCTGCGACGGCACATTTGCTGGAGCTGAAGAAAGCCATGGCAGCCCCTGCCAAAACTACCACGTTTGCCGACGTCACAGGCAAGCAGTTGACCACCATAGTTCAACAGGCGGCCAAGTCTGCCGCTACCGCGGCAGTCACCCAGAATGCAGTGCAGCAACGACAACGCAATATGGTAATCAAAAGCTTCCGGACGGGAGCGCTGCCAAAGCAAATGAGACGGCACTACTCACTTGCCGAGGATCTGCCCTTCACCGCCTGGGCGGTGAGGCCTGCGGTGTCAGTCTGCAGAACCTCGATAGCGATGGCCTTGTCCTTAACACGCTGGTCGATGTCGCGGAGCTGGGCGGTGATGGAGTCGGTGGAGGCGGAGGGGGGGGGGGGGGAGGCGAGGTGGACGGCGGTGGCGGTGAGGATGGTGGGGAGCTCAGCAGCCAGCGTGCGACCCACAGCTGACACATCTGCAGCAATGGGCGTCACGTGCTGTGAGTGGGCGGCGTGGAGGTGGTGGACGAAGGTGGATTCGGTAATGGGGGCGGGGTGCAGAAGGTCCTCGGCCGAGCGCTTAGTGAGGGTAAAGAGAGCTGCGAGCTGAAGGCGGGGGCGAGACCAGCCGGCCAGGTTGGTCGACGAGTCTGATACGCGGTGGGAATACCGGCCGTCAGCTCCGTTGCAGAAAAACTGGGTGTTGAAATGGAGTTGCTGGCACAAGGCCAGCAGTGAGGCGCGTGACCCGTAAAACACGAGCTCCAGTATCTTGATGGGTGGCATGTCGAAAAAGGCAGGCCTGTTGCCGTCGAAGGTGGTAAAGAGCCTATCAACGTCAAAATCACGCTCAGACCAGCCAGGTTCGCCTGGGCGACTGCGCTTTGGGTCAGGCGATGCAGGGGGCGAGGAAAGCCCGGGAGGGTTCTGGGCGACCACCAGTGCCTTCCGGCCCTGATGGCGAAGCTGCAGCCGGAGCTGCAGACGTATTTTCATTGCCGAGCGCAGCCGTCAGGCTGCGTTGCGTCGATGGGCGTTTGTTTGCTCATCGTATATTGCGTGATAGCGTCGGAAAATTATATCAGCATGTGCGTCTTAGAAAGACGAAGCGATTGTGATATTCACGACTAAATTCGGTGCTCAAACGTGAAAGTTATGAGCTCCGCCGTCAGCCATGGCTACCTCGTGGCTCGTAACATTTAGCCATTAATTAATTAATTAATTAGACTCGTGCTCCCGTTGGGGAGTCACGGAGCATTAACCCCGATGGATGTGGATGGATGGGTGCAAACATTCCTACCGGTCTAATCTATCTACATTGGCTACATACTACATCTATCTAACAGCATTCTAACTACAACATCTATCTAGGCAGCCGCACGCTGCCCGAGGGGAAGCTATCTGGCGTGCCTCCCGCGGGATTGCACACGCGGGCGCTTCCCCACTGGGGGGGGCTCATTGTCCTCTATGACCTGGGCCCACTTGGCCTTGTCCATCATCTTCTTCCAAATCACGGAGAGGCCGAGGCCCCCCATGTCCTCTACTAGCTGTTCCTTGAAGGTGCGGGCCTTGCGGCGTCTAACATCACTAGGCCCAGCCCACGTCAGGAGGTGCCGGCCAGGCTGGGCTGGTCGCAGACCTGCGGGGGGGCCACGTGAGGTGTCTACCTGGTTGGTGCGAGCTAGGTGCCCTACAAGCTGCAGGCGGCGTTGCTTAATGGTGCTGGTGATTTATCTAGTACCAAATCCGAAAGGCTTGCATCACTCCCCGGACAGGAGAACTTTTGCGGATGACTGTAGGTGTAAGTTGGCGATGCCATGGTAACCGGAGACGTCCGTCCTATAGTCAGCAAAATTGGTGCGAGAGGTCCCCAGTTCGATTCCGGTCGGATTCATTTGCAGATCGCGTTTTCCGCGTTTTCCGCGGCCTGGCACTGAACGCAAAGGTTTTCACCTTTGCGGAGTGTCTGATCAGAATATACGCTTTGGCTGATTTCGATAGTACCGGCTACGCCCCCTTCTACTAAAAAGAAGGATTCAGCCGTGTTCAGCCCGTCTCACGGTGCGAGACTGAACAAGTCTCGCGTGCAGACACGTGTGTAGTACTCCTACACACAGATCTCGAGTGATTTATCTAGTACCAAATCCGAAAGGCTTGCATCACTCCCCGGACAGGAGAACTTTTGCGGATGACTGTAGGTGTAAGTTGGCGATGCCATGGTAACCGGAGACGTCCGTCCTATAGTCAGCAAAATTGGTGCGAGAGGTCCCCAGTTCGATTCCGGTCGGATTCATTTGCAGATCGCGTTTTCCGCGTTTTCCGCGGCCTGGCACTGAACGCAAAGGTTTTCACCTTTGCGGAGTGTCTGATCAGAATATATAGGGCATGCCCTGGTACAGGTCCATTTAACATTTAGCCATGATGGGGCACTTAAATGCCAGATGTCGCGCTTAAATGCCAAAGCGTGCCCAAGCGTGAAAGTTATGAGCTCCGGACGCCGTTAGCCATGGCCAGCTACCTCGTGGCTCGTACCGTCGAATGCACTACACCCGACTAAATTTCATGGCCTGAGTCGAAAGTGATGAGCATTCTTGGCAGCCATAGCTCCGCATATATTTTTTGCGGGCAATTTCACTTGCTATCCTTTCCATCACCTTAATATTAGTTAATTACTTGATTACATTTCCGACAACACAGATGTACAGGGTACTCACATGAGTACCTTGTCCTAAAAGAATGTTGAATGACCTGGATCAAATAATCTCAAAAACAGCATCAGCTGTCCCAGATTTCCCAACCATCGCCAACAAGTGCTTTGGTGCTGGATAGATTACAGTAAGCCTTTTGGCGCGATGGCAGATGCCTGAAGATGCCGCTGCCATTTTGACGGGCTGTACGGATAGGACCTTGAGGAAACACCTGAATGAGACCAACACGGTCAAATCACCCCCAACAAGATTGCCTATCTAACAATACATCAGACCCTTCACATACACCAACATTCGTCAGACGATAAGAGTTGTATGTACACGGTATATACACAGGAAAGCGCTGGTAGGAAGGCCATGCCGCAAGCAAAATGGGAGGCAACAGCCAAAACTTTCAGGGTAACCATGGGGCCCACGGGTCCGAGGACAACGCTCGGGTGAGCTTGCTGGCAAGTCCTTGTAGAGCAGGTACCGTAAAAGGTTGCCAGTGTGATTGGGATGAGTCCACATAGCAAAGTAGTAAGCTGAGTATGTATACTGGCGGCCCAAGAGAGAGGCTGCACCACACACCCAATTGGAGTACTGAAGGCGAGCATTGTTGGCCGTTCGGATGGCAGGATACGAAGACGGTGAAAAAGAAGCAAGTTGGCAAATGGCTCCCGGGCCATTCCGTTTTGGGACAAGTGGCAGTAGGCATGCACGCCCACGCGATCCGTATGCTGAAAATAACCGGTGCAGAAGGGAGCCCACAAACGCCCTGGGAATCCTTATTGAAGAGAGTCCAGGCCCAACGGGGAAAAAAAGAACGAGCCTGAGCATCGGCGGTTTCCGGCGAAGCATCGAGTCACCCGCGGTGAAACGTTGCGTCAGATATATATAAACAGACCCTAGAATAGGGGCCACCCCGTCGAATTGAAGCACCTCGTCGGCGAAGCAGCAGGAGCAGGATCAGGAGCGGAGGAAGAGAAGAGAAGAGAGAAGCACGTATTATCTTACAAGTGGCAGCGCGTACCGCCCCCCACATGGGGGGTGTCATCGTCAATCATTTTTCATGCCGACAGAACCTTGGAAGCACCGACCAGTGCATGGCAGACTATTGACAGCAGGGCATATATTCCCAGTGGAGTATATATATATTCTCAATGAATATACATATTCTCCATAAGGGAGCGTATAGACCCTCTCCTTTGTCTCCCAGACCCCCTATGCAGAGACACAGGCAGCGCCGAGCCAGCCAGAACAAGGTCACAGGCTCAGGCTGTGCCCGGTCCCGTCCAGGGACCGCCGCCTGCTGTCCCCCTCGATCGGCGTATGCCGGCTGCCGGATCGGTCCATTAGCCGCGTGAGCGAGGCCGCGAGCGCTTGCTTCCCCAGCAGCTGCTCGTAGAGCCGGCCGCCGTACGTGGTCACGTCGGAGACGGTCTTGTAGTCCACAGTCCCCATGTTGCCCACCACGGCGCCCGTGTTCTTGACAGTCACGATGCGCCGCGTGGAGGGCGACGCGCTGTCGCCCACGGGGCCCTCGACGCCGATGCGCGAGTGGCGTGCCGTCGGCAAGTACACCAGCGGGTCCATGAGCCGGGTCCGGCGCAGCTTCTGGAAGAAGCCCCGCTTGTGGGTGATGGGGCAAGCGTTCACGGGGGGCGGCCCCGGGGACCAAGGGAAGAGATCCACAACCATCACGGTGATGTCGTCCTTCAGGCCTCGTCGAGCGATCGCGGATTTCACCAAGTGGTCAGGGCAGAGACGGGTGGGGACTTTGCGGCACAGCCTGGCGACCTCTTGCTTGGACAGGGAGTCCCAGAGGCCATCACTGGCGATGATGAGCCGGGCGCCCTGAGGGGGGACGTCGAACTGCATCACGTCCGGCTCGGAGAGAAGGCTCGGGCCTACGTCGACGTCACCAAAGGCACGGCCAACAGAGATGCCGCCGGGCCATAAGCGCATGGGGCCAACGGGGTTGCCATCCACCTGCCAGGGGGGAGGGAGCGTGAAAAAGGTGGGGAGGGAGAAGTGGGGGGCGAGCCAGGGGGGGAAAGGGGGGGCAGAGGGAGAGGACAACAGGTCATACAGAAGGGACATTAGTAAGGAATTTTATGCACTTTATGCTTACATTTCTTCAGTTTATGAAATACAGGAAGTTGGGTCGGGAAAGCTGTCAGGGGGCAATGAAGACGGGGAAAGGGGGGAAGGAAAGGGGCAGACCAGCTGGGACTTGAAGACGAGAGGGAAATAAGTGAAAGAGACGGGCAGGACATTATGTGGAGGAAAGATACCAAAGGGTTACTTGCCCTGCGAAGAATGTGACCATATGTTCAGAGTAGTCGGAACTCAGGTTGTATTGCACGCGTTAAAATAACTTGCATAGGAAAATATCTCCGTTGGGAGTACATATCTCTGAGATTGCACGCCTGGATCGCCTTCACTATACAAAAGCAATCAGGAAAAAGCTTACCTCGAACTTGCATACTGCGGCCCCAGCCCGCTTGAGCCGCAGGATCTCGTGCGGATTGTGGTTCAGGCGGTGCGACACCGTGACGGGCACGGCGCCCGTGTCTACCAGCAACAAGCACTCGGAGTCACCGACGTTGCCGATGGTGACACGGGAACCATCAACCACCACCACGGTGGCAGTGCTACCAGACATTACTTGCTGCCTTGAGAAATCCTCGTCCGTTTTCCGGAACGCGTGAAACAATGCTCGGATAATGGCATCGTCGGGGCCGTTATGTTCCCCTTCCCTAGCTAGCTCCGCCATGAAATTCTGAGGAAACTCTCGCTCGGTGTGCTGAACGCAGGCGTCCCCATTGTGTCCGTCAAGGACCATGAACATTGAGATGGGGGAGGTAGCGCCTATGGAGTTGGGAGCGGGTATGCGGCTCTCCACATTCTCAATGGCTACATGGCGGTCTTCACCCCGGAGGCTGGCATTCGTGGCCGAGCTAACTACCTTCATTGGCAAACACGAAGAAGAGGGTTTGGCGATATCACGCGGCGGCATCTTGTGACCCAGGTGTCTCAAATGTTTAAGCTTAATCACCATGAATGGGCTGGCTGTAGCGCACGTGGCACGGCAGAAGACCTCGATCACAGTTCATGACCGGTTAGGTATGGCGCACGCATGACACGAGAATATCACTCTTGATTGTGACGATATGTGGCGCAAATTCCACTCGTTTCTTTTACGTCATTCTTTGTGAGATGCGGGGAGGTGCCCGCGCGCGTTCGTCTATTCGCGTAGGTGGGAGGTCAGTTTTTGGAGTGGGGACATATGGGTGCGTCCGTGCGGTGCCTCTGCGCGCGCACCCAGTAGGCCGCGGTGGAGACTTGAATCTTCTTGTCAGCTAAAGATCTCGTGACGGACAGCCTACCACGCCGAGGCTTGAGTGCCATACTGCCATTTGAGGCGCGCACGCCATGCAACCGCCAGACGTCAGTCGGACCCTCTCAGCGGATGGAGCGCCACGCGGCATGACGACATAACCCCTTCTGCCAAACGGCTGCTGGGTCAATGGAAGAGCCATCTCAGACAAGCTGAAGACGACTGCCAGCAATGCCGTCCTCTTGTACCGGGTTCGCCGGCGCGTAATCAACGGCTACATTTATGCGATCTGTCGTGGCTCCAGCGCCCTAATGGCGCCCTTCCTAACCGCGGCGGCGCACTCAGACAGCGTAACCGCCAGACAGCGTAACCGCCGGGCAGCGGGCAGCGGGCAGCGGGCAGCGGGCAGCGGGCAACGGGCAGCGGGCTGCGGGCTGCGGGCTGCGGGCTGCGGGCTGCGGGCTGCGGGGCGAAGTACTGCCAAAAAAAGGGACCCTGTTTTGGGCTGGGCGATCGAAGCCAGCGGGTGACACTAGTATCAGTTATTGGTAGTTTGGTACCCACGTGACGCAGTCTACGTTATAGAAAATAATGAATGAAAAAATTAGTTAGTAGTCGCGAAATCATGCAAGAAATCCTGAGTTCGAATCCTGTATCGTATCAAGAAATTTATCTCGTTGTCCTCGGTGTCAATATGCACGACCTTCCCTCGCTTGCCGATCCGGGGTGAGTTGTACATAAAAGTTGCAAAAAAAAAAATCTAGCCATGCCAGGGCCATGCTTGAGCATGTTCTCAGTCAGATAAGCGGGGGTTGAAGCCTGCCGAAGGTATGAGGTATCTAGATATTATTACTAGATACCTCAATGATTTCGGGTATTGAAGCCTGCCGAAGGTATCTCAGATTTCGGATAAGTCTTACGTGGACTTCTTTTTCTTTTGCCGATAACTGTTTTTTATGATATTATTGGCGGTTTGGTGAAGGTTTGGTACCCACGTGACGCAGCCTACGTGATAGTAATTATCTATATTATTAACCCCTAAACCGTCCTCGTGCCGATTTTCGACTGCGAGTTTTTCTCATGCCTCACATTCGGCATGAGTTTGTGCGCCCTGTAGGGATTTGGCGGGAAGGTTTTGGCGGGAACCAACTAGACCACCGAAAAGATCTAGATTCACTCTATCCGTAGGACACTTGTCTGACCGTATTTGACCACCGTATCAGGGTGGAAACCCTGGTCAAAGTCAACAGGGTACCCTGGTGCATGCAGGTTTGGGCGGTAAAAAAAATTGACAAAAACGTACGAAAACGAAGGATGCGCAAAAAGGGGGGAGCGCGGACGTAGACATGGCGGACGAAATGCAGGCAGATATACGGACTTTCAAGGTAAAGAAGGGCATTTTCATGGCAGTGCCTGTGGAAAAATTCGGACTAGACTGGGCGATAGAGCAGTATGGGGAAAAACACAGCGAGGTACGTTTGCTGGGCAAGGTAGTGACAGTGAACAGGTCCGGAGATGGTGCACGGTGCTATTTCCCGGACGACAAGCTCACGTACCCATTCACCCGTGAGCAGATTTTCATATATTCGTGCAGCTCAGATGAGTACGAAGCTCTAGTGAAAGAATGCGCAGCCAGGAAGGTCCCAACGGCAGGTAGCAGTGACGATGATAGCGAGCAGGGCCAGGATAGCGATTCTGACGCCGGCGAGGACGACGACGACAAATCCGAGGATATCGAGCTTGCTACCAAATCCGAAAGGCTTGCATCACTCCCCGGACAGGAGAACTTTTGCGGATGACTGTAGGTGTAAGTTGGCGATGCCATGGTAACCGGAGACGTCCGTCCTATAGTCAGCAAAATTGGTGCGAGAGGTCCCCAGTTCGATTCCGGTCGGATTCATTTGCAGATCGCGTTTTCCGCGTTTTCCGCGGCCCGGCACTGAACGCAAAGGTTTTCACCTCTGCGGCGTGCCTGATCAGAATATCGAGCTGCCCACACCGGTCAAGCGACGCGAGCCGGGGAAGCGCGCTGTCGGCAACCCGAAGAAGAACCCAGCCATCAGCCACGCCCCGAAAAGGCGCCGTCAGACCAAGGCGGCGGCCAGCGAGAGCGTTGTCTCGGACGCTTCCGATGACGACTTTGTTTACCAGAAGGGTGCGGAGGGTCCGGTGCCGAGCGGTGAGGCTGAGCTCGATGATTCGTTTTTTCCTAACGACACGCCTGCCACTGAGGAGCCAGCCGAGACTGTCTGGAAATCTGGTTTCGGCAAGCCAGGTGTGTTTCCTTTTCCCGATACTCCGGTGCTGTCGCCGATGACGGGTACCGCCTGCTATCAAAACCTTTCCCCTGCCCAGCTCAAGTTTGGGCCCCTCGGGCTGTTCTCCCTTTTCTGGTCCCAACGTGATGTCGTGGCCAAGATTGTCAAGGAGACCAACGACTATGCTGAGCTCAAGGGGGCGGGCAAGCCAGGTGAGCGTGAGTGGCACCCCTTAACCCTTCAACTGTCAAAACTCGAACCACGAGAACGGACTGAGTTTGGGTATCTTTGTGCGCCTGAGAGTAACTAGCCAAATAACATTTTCTGGCCCACCCTTGGAACCAAGCATGCTTTTATATCAAATAATGTTTGGGAAATTTGGTTGGTCACATATCCATGCCCTACACCTGCTAAAAATAGCACCCCCCTCAGGGGGGTACAGTGCACATGGGGTTGGAGACATATATAATGCATTATCGACCATTTACACAAATCAGTTGGCCCTGGCCTTTTAAAGGCAGGTTATTATAATCATAGACATGCCATCAATGCATTCACAACATGAAATGTCACAAAACTGTGAACGCTAGCTACAAAATGGCCAAAGCCAGCTGGCACCGTTATAACGGTGCCAGCTGGCAGGGGTATAAATGGTAGCATAACAACACAAAACTTTATTCCAATTGGCATGAAACAACAAGGGATGCCCAATGGGCATAATGCACCATACCCAGGTGATAAAACAAGAGACCATGCCATATAACACATGCCAACATGCCGCAAGGGGCCAAAATGGCACTAGTGCGCGCGCGCGGTATACATAGCGCATGACTAGCCAAGGGTGTAGCTAACTGTCAATTAGGCTACCTGGCTATGTGCCAAACTACGGATTGCGCCTCTGGGTGCGCAGATACTGCCTCCTACGAGGCCCTGTCAGCTGGGTGCCAGCTGCCAGCGTGTGGGTCGTGCGGCCATTGGCCTCAGCCCTCGCGCGGCCAGCCGGGCTGCGGGCTGACAGGGGCTGCATGGCACGCTGGCGGCGGGCGTCGTCGTCGAGGCCAGCCACTGGCCCAGCGTGGAACCTGAGATAAGCCAGCATATAAGACACAAGACCATGCTAAAAAATAGGTGAAAGGCTCATTAATCAAGGCCTCAAGCGCGCGTCAAAGGGGTGGCAAGGAGCTACATCACTAACGCACCCAATGAATGACAAAACACCTCCACGTTCTTTGCAACAATAAAGAAAACAAAAGGAACAAGTTGGTAATGCTTCCATGCAACAGGTATTGGGCATCTCCATGTTTGTCACATGCCATGGATGCAAAATAAGGAGGTGGGCGTTGGCCAGCAAAACAAGAAGCCATGCCTAAAACTGGTCAGAAAAGAACTTTTCTCGGGATGTTTGAGCCAGGAAAAGCACTGGGTAATCACATTTACCATATTACTAACCAATACCAACCGTTATCACGCTATTTCCGTTGCAGCCTCAGCTAACAGCGACCAAACATGGTCTAAAATCTGCTTGACCTGATGGTATTCCACAACCATGACAAGCCGATGCGTAGAGGCAGCAAAACAACAAAATGACAATCACAAGCCCTCGATTATAACCCTGATATTAGTTAGAAACAATAATACAACCATATACGGTTAACGGAACACGCTAGGAGGCTAGAACGTACCAGGTCGGAACAGCAGATTACCTTTCCTGCGGGAGCCAGAACGCCCGATTCATGGACGTAGCCTCGAGCCTTTCCTGGCTGCCAGTTCTAGCAAATCTGGTTGGGAACAACGTCAAACGTTTATCCATGCGCAAATATCTCGAAAATTTCCGCCTAGCAACATGCAGCACTCGCACTGTCACCGCCTGGCCGCTAACATGATTTGCTGCGCCTACCAGCACCCCGAGACCCATCTACGCATCTTCAAACGTTCCATGGCTAGGGTATAACGTTTTTATGACTTAAAAATCATGCCTACAAAATTTGAGTCCATTATGTCAAGCTATTCTCTCGTACCAGTCAGTTGTGTGCACCGCCATAGCCGTGCGCGTCAATATTTTTCATGCACGTCGGTCCCGTTGGACCATGGTACCCCCCTAACTTTGCTCAAGCATATCTCCCTGGCCAGGTGTCCAAAGTACGGTCTGAAGTGCTCTACGGAAAGCTGACGTCTAGATCTTTCAATCCCGCCAGGTGGCACCATCAAATTATTTTTGGCGCGGCGCCTGGTTCTGCCACAAACTCAGTCCGTTAGAGTGGCGCGAGTTCAACTGGCGCCACGAAAACGGACTCAGTACAGTTTAAGGGTTAACAATGCATGAGATGGGCAAATTTCTGGGTGGAGCAGGTGCTGTGCCAACTGTGCTGCGCGCAAGGCAGGAAGCACAAGACCTCGGTCATGTGCGAGCACTGTGACATGGCGTTCTGCAGCAACAGCGAGCGGAACTGCTTCGGCCTCTTCCACTCCGGGCAGGTGGAGGGGCTGGACTTCAACGTGACGAAGCAGCGGGTATGGCAGCGCCTCTCCCAGCGTGGCGAATGCGCCAAGAATTTCAAGGGCGCCACTACCACGAGGGGGGCAGCAGCCACCACCCGGAAGCTCAAGGGGGTGGCGCGGCGCCGCCATCTCAGGGCGGAGCATGTCCGCCTGGGATATAGTCCTACGGAGGCTGACTAAGAATGCTAGCATTTGTTGCCTACGTGGCATGGCATTTGGCCTTTCCTGCCCGCGCTCATGCGCGCCGTGTATCACCATGGGCCGGCATGGTTTGAAGTGTGTGTTATTGTTTCATGGACCCACCTGTGCATGTGTTATTTGGTTTCATGTTGTTAGCCTGGGTTATTGTTTCATGGTCCGGCCCACCTGTGCATGTGTTATTTGGTTTCATGTTGTTAGCCTGCATGGGTTATTGTTTCATGGTCATGTCTTATTAGCTTTCATGTTTATGCATAACTTGTGCAGTTTGAAAATCTGCTCCGTGATGGTCACAGTGCCACCTATTTCTAGTTGGCAATTTTCAGTGTTACTGCATGCATGGTCCCTTGGTCACTAATTTATCTAGGAGTGCTGGGATGTTTTGACTTTGTGTGCAAGGTCCATCATGCATGTAAAAATAAGTACCACAGTATCAGCGGGTCTGCAAGCATTTACGCTTATTGTGGCATATATTTGTGCCACATAGGCTGGAATAAACATAATCATGCATGTTTCATGCTTACCTATCATTTCCATGTTCAAAACTGCACTAGGATGTTTATTCTAGCCCCCCCCCAACTGGTGACTCAAAATAGTCACCAGCTATTTTTAGCATTATCTTGTGGGTCCCTGGGTGAAACAAGACATGTAAGTGTTTGGATGTAGTGCTTGGGTACAGTTGCAGTCCCCCTGAAATACTAGGGTGAAATCCAAGGTATACGTGCTCCATCATGCATGATAAGGTTGTGAACCCCGTACTCGCGGCCCGCGCGTAGTCGTCTCCAATCATATCCGGCAGGGACCTGCAGTGGTTATGGCAGGTATTGGTGGCACACAGGTTGGAATAAGTGTTAGCATGCATGTTTGCCCATACTCCATGCTTACCTATCGTTTCCATGTTCAAAACTGAACTAGGATGCCTATTTTAGCCCCCCAAATACTCGCGACTCAAAATAGTCACCAGTTATTTTTAGCACCAGCTGATGGGTCCCTGGGGGAGTTACAATTTTTAGTGTTTGTATCCCATCCTAACTAAAAAATCTATCTACAAAACCAACCCCAGGGTCAACTCATTGAGGAAAGGGGTCTATCATCCATTATAAGGGTGTCACCGCGCACACTCACCGTACCCCCCTGAGGGGGGGGCTATTTATAGAGCAGGGGGGGCTAGCACTGGGACCACCCACTATACCCCCAGGTGGGCCCTAATATGGTTATGCTTGGTTCCTAGTATGGTCTAGAAAAAAAAATTAGGCTGAATGGGGGCACCTGTGGCATACTGTGCAACTCGTGACTCATTTTAGTCACGAGTCAAAGACGGTTGAGGGGTTAATGCATTGTACTATAGGCATGTGCCCCCAAGTATGCCTTCCTGCATTGTAAATATGATGCATAATGTAATGATGTGTTGTTTGGAACCTTCTGTACACCAAGGTGGAATGATTGCCATGAAACCCTTGTAAGAACAATAGAAAGCTGCTTTTTCTGTGGTATTTATGCTAGCATCTGTCACCAATTTGTCATCCAACCAGCCTGAAGCTTTGTGGGCAGGCTGCATGGGATGTGTTTCGAACATGTGCCAAGTTCCAGGTCCAACTGAGTTCATTTGATGTCATTATATATGCACATGTGTGATGAAACCCTTGAAAAACCATGAAAAACTGCATTTTTGTGGTATTTATGCTAGCATTTGTCACCAGTTTGTCATCCAACCAGAATAGTGAAGCTTTGTGGGCAGGCTGCATGGGATGTGTTTCGAACATGTGCCAAGTCCTAGGTCCAACTGAGTTCATTTGATGTCATTATATATGCAAATGTGTGATGAAACCCTTGGAAAACCCTGAAAAACTGCATTTTTGTGGTGTTTATGCTAGCATCTGTCACCAATTTGTCATCCAACCAGCCTGAAACTTTGTGGGCATGCTGCATGGGATGTGTTTAGAACATATGCAAAGTTCCACGCCCAACTGAGTTCATTTGGTGTCATTATATATGCATATGTGTGATGAAACCCTTGGAAAACCCTGAAAAACTGCATTTTGGGGGTATTTATGCTAGCATTTGTCACCATTTTGTGATCCAACCAGCCTGAAACTTTGTGGGCATGCTGCATGGGATGTGTTTATAACATGTGCAAAGTTATAGCCCCAACTGAGTTCATTTAGTGTCATTCATATAGGCATGCATGCCAGAAAGTGCTAAAAGTGCGGTATTTTATGCTAGCAAATGTCACCATGTTACCATGGTGCCGACTCCCAAAAATTTTTTTGACCACATGGCATCATAAGATATCTGATTAGGTACCTTGGTGCCAAATTTGAGGCCAAACTGACTATTAGCCTATCTTGAAATAATTACCAGGGAACCAAAACGCGTTTTTGGATTGATGTGTCGCTGCGCTCGCCGTGCGCTGCGCGCCAGGCCGCTTTCAGCGGCCACTCGCTCGCTTCGCTCGCTCGCTGGGATTGGTGGTTAGTGATTCCGGTTGTTTTGGATTGGCGGGGAAGTCGCGATGCCCTGGATAGTGCGGGATGACTACTACATTGCTAAATTAATAAATAGGATCATAAAAACAGTAATAATCGGCAAAGAGAAAAAGTCCACGAACCCGAAATCTTACAGGATACTTACTCGGCAGGCCTCAATACCCGAAATCTTAGATACCTTCGGCAGGCTTCGGTCCCCGCCTATACATACAGTAAGGCATCTACCCACATTAAAGCTCACGTCGGAGGATGATATTACTAATTGCAATGACCTCGATCTTAACATTACATACCCATAACAAGAAGGGCTGGCGTACGGCTGTCTGTGATAAGCGCAAGGATCCTAAATTAATATCAGCAAAGTCCTTTTATTCGCTACCCCGATATTCACATTCTCCTTTCCCACACAGCAAAATATGGTGTTATTCTTAGTCAGTTGCATCGTTTTTCCCGTCTTTGTTCTTATCGTGTCGATTTCATCACGACTCTTGTTGAACTATTGCATCGTTTGTTGGTCAAAGACTATGACCGAGACATTATGCTCCGTCAACTAGTCCGGTGTTTTTTGCAACGTCACCCACATCGGTCGGAGCTGCCCCTTGGCACAAGCTCTACAAACATGTCGAGGACCGGCTGGATCGCGTAGTATCTGCGCACATCCGTCTGAACCCTAGTGTGATGCCAGATCTCCTTTGCGGCCGTTCCGAGCTTGGCACTGAATTCGTTGTTCACATCGTCGGGTCGCTGCAGCAACACGATGTTTTTTGGCATACGCGGGCTTTTGGTTCTCGCCGCACATTTGAAAGTGATGTCCTCCGGATTTTTGCCTTCGCACCGTGTGCAGTTCTTGGACGTTTGGAATCATATGCATGGCATGGCTAACGTAATGACTGACTAGCTAGTAGACCTTTTCAGTGGTTTTCCATTTGCGGGTATTTCCTCGTAAATGGTGGGAGATCTAGCGATCGCAGCAATGCTGCAATGGTGTTCACCACTAGACACTCCCGGCCAGTTAGGCTCGAAACACACGCCCTGATCAAGCAAGCTGTTTCCGGCCCCACCGTCTAGGTCATCTAGTCGCTCTACACGTAAGCCAACCATAATTTCAATGCACAAGGCTACACATTTCCATCACCATATGCATCCATATTCATCATCCTGAACGACTCGAACACGCGGACAAGATAACGGCAGGCTCGAGCTACCGTGGTCCGGATTCGAGATCCCGATTTCTGGCCTGCGCTGGTTGTCTCCTTGATACAGTTATAAGGTAAACACCCCAGTTGGCCGAAATCAGTAAAAGTATATTTAGACAAGCTAGTATATACTATACAGTACTTAGACTGCCGCAGTATTTTGGAGCCAAAATACACATGTGCTGCAGTATATTCTGATTTGCTGCAGTATAATATATATTCATTGAGAATGATAGATTACGGAGGTGAGATAGGCATGCAACATAAGGAAAAACCCGATAACTGGGAGAATAACCCTGAAGAAATTAATAGTAATCTGACACAGACATCCAAGGATCACGCCAGCGGCACAAGGTACAACTAACTATACATCACAAAACTACACGCAGCCATGGTAATATATATTAAAAATATAATTACTTACAGCAGAGTGAAATCACTCAAACCAAAGCAAACGCCCAGCTATAAACCTATATACAGAGCCATGTCAAAGCTCTATACTACGATAAGACCAATGGAAACGCCTAACGGGAGGAACCTAATAGCCCTGCTGCACCGCAAAATCAGCCCGCGTACGGCGGAGCATGATGTCCGCCATGGCCCGAGTCAGCGCCACCGACAAGCGCTGACGCCAATATGACGTCCAGGTCCGCGCCGACCATGGGGCCCGCTGGCCCTCCAGGTCCAGCCGGTCCTCCCGGAGCCGGCAACACTCCTTGAAGAAGGCGGAGGTCAGGGGCCCCATGGCCCCAAACTCCTCCAGGACAAAGGGCACCACACGATGGTGCCCGACGTCGCCGTAGGCCAGGAGCTTGGCCCGCTCCGCCCGGTCCGCCGTGTAACCTGCCGTGAGGGAGGCCCCAGCCACGTGGCTAAGAGCCAAGGGCCGCGCCACCGAAACGTCAATAAGCAGATGCCGGCCACCCCCCTCAAAGTCCAGCACCACGATGTCAGGCCGGTGGTTGGGGGAATAGAAGGCAGCGCCATCCGCATCCTCGGACCGGATGTTCGCGTGGGGGAAAACCGACCGAATCATGGCGAGCACCACCGTCAGGAGGACAGTGTGCAAATACAAATACCAATTCTGATTCTGTTGGCCCCCCATGCAGGCAAGGTAGTGAGTCCCCGTGGGATCCAGCGGCTGCCCACAGCTACCACAAGGCCGCCCGGCCGGAACAAGAGGCTGCGGGGCAAATAGCTGGTGCCGGAGCGCCACCGAGTAGTGGCTGGGAGCCAAGGCGAATGGGGGGGCCATGGGAAGAGCACGAAGGTACGCCGAGCCCACACTCCGCAAGGAAAGCGAGAACAGCCACGCACGTCCCTGGGCGTTGAGGTCCGCGAAAAGAGCAATCCAATCAGCCGTGTGCAGAATACCCGCGTAGGTTTTCTGGTGTTTATCGATGACGCGAGCAGGGAATGCGGCGGGAGATTGAACGGAGGCGACCGAGGGAGTGCCGCGAGGGAGGTGGCGCTGTACCGCCTGAGCGGCACGGACGGGAGAACAGGCCTGCTGGATCTCAGCATAGGCCTCCTGGATGGCGGTGACGAAGGGCAAAGGGCTGCTGGGGTCCAGGAGGTCAGGCGCTGCCGTTGCCAAAAGGGGCAGGAGCCGGCAGCTTTCCGCCCACGACTGAGCGACGGAGCCCAAAAAGGCTGCTGGGGCCAGCCGGGCGGCACGAGTCAGACCGCAGCCACCCATCCGTGCAGGCAGGGAGGCAATGCGAATAGCATGTGGCGGGAGGTCGGGGCCCGGGACCAGCTGCGCCAAGGCCGACTGGATGCGTTCGTCGTGGCCCTCGGCGGCCAGCCGGACCTGAGACGGAAGAGCGCCCCGGAGCCAGTGAACGACGCGAGGGTGAGCGCAAAACCACAGAAGCAGACCCTTGGTCTGCGAATCATGAAGGCGCGCAATCAAGGGCAGTACCTCAGTGCGTGCCTCGAGGGCGGCCCGCAGAGCATCGATGACAAACGCGGGGTCGCCAACGGGAACGCCGAGGACATCCAACCCATGGAGGCGCTCGTCCCGGCCCAAGAGCTGGGGCGGAAAGCCGGAGCAATCACCTTGGGGCGAGTACACCGCGCACTTGGCAAGGGTCAACTGGAGGTTGATGTCGGCCACCGCGGTCTGCAGTGCCAGCAGAGCCGCGGTGGTGTCCGGCACAGGGCCCAGCAGGTAGATATCATCCAAGTAGGCCTGAATAGCGACCGCCGGGTGGGCAGCATGGACCGCTTGGAGGCAACCCTGGAGGGGGGCGGCAAAGTACAGGGGTCCCAGGGGGTCCCCTTGCTGGGTGCCCGACCGCGACAGCAGGCCGCCGCGAGTGCCGTCCTCCATGATGTGAACCAGTTGGCCGGGCTGGCCGTAGCACACGGCTGTCCAAGCGTACTGGTAATATATATGCCATGGTTTTGCGCTCACCCTCGCGTCGTTCACTGGCTCAGGGGCGCTCTTCCGTCTCAGGTCCGGCTGGCCGCCGAGGGCCACGACGAACGCATCCAGTCGGCCTTGGCGCAGCTGGTCCCGGGCCCCGACCTCCCGCCACATGCTATTCGCATTGCCTCCCTGCCTGCACGGATGGGTGGCTGCGGTCTGACTCGTGCCGCCCGGCTGGCCCCAGCAGCATTTTTGGGCTCCGTCGCTCAGTCGTGGGCGGAAAGCTGCCGGCTCCTGCCCCTTTTGGCAACGGCAGCGCCTGACCTCCTGGACCCCAGCAGCCCTTTGCCCTTCGTCACCGCCATCCAGGAGGCCTATGCTGAGATCCAGCAGGCCTGTTCTCCCGTCCGTGCCGCTCAGGCGGTACAGCGCCACCTCCCTCGCGGCACTCCCTCGGTCGCCTCCGTTCAATCTCCCGCCGCATTCCCTGCTCGCGTCATCGATAAACACCAGAAAACCTACGCGGGTATTCTGCACACGGCTGATTGGATTGCTCTTTTCGCGGACCTCAACGCCCAGGGACGTGCGTGGCTGTTCTCGCTTTCCTTGCGGAGTGTGGGCTCGGCGTACCTTCGTGCTCTTCCCATGGCCCCCCCATTCGCCTTGGCTCCCAGCCACTACTCGGTGGCGCTCCGGCACCAGCTATTTGCCCCGCAGCCTCTTGTTCCGGCCGGGCGGCCTTGTGGTAGCAGTGGGCAGCCGCTGGATCCCACGGGGACTCACTACCTTGCCTGCATGGGGGGCCAACAGAATCAGAATTGGTATTTGTATTTGCACACTGTCCTCCTGACGGTGGTGCTCGCCATGATTCGGTCGGTTTTCCCCCACGCGAACATCCGGTCCGAGGATGCGGATGGCGCTGCCTTCTATTCCCCCAACCACCGGCCTGACATCGTGGTGCTGGACTTTGAGGGGGGTGGCCGGCATCTGCTTATTGACGTTTCGGTGGCGCGGCCCTTGGCTCTTAGCCACGTGGCTGGGGCCTCCCTCACGGCAGGTTACACGGCGGACCGAGCGGAGCGGGCCAAGCTCCTGGCCTACGGCGACGTCGGGCACCATCGTGTGGTGCCCTTTGTCCTGGAGGAGTTTGGGGCCATGGGGCCCCTGACCTCCGCCTTCTTCAAGGAGTGTTGCCGGCTCCGGGAGGACCGGCTGGACCTGGAGGGCCAGCGGGCCCCATGGTCGGCGCGGACCTGGACGTCATATTGGCGTCAGCGCTTGTCGGTGGCGCTGACTCGGGCCATGGCTGACATCATGCTCCGCCGTACGCGGGCTGATTTTGCGGTGCAGCAGGGCTGTTAGGTTCCTCCCGTTAGGCGTTTCCATTGGTCTTATCGTAGTATAGAGCTTTGACATGGCTCTGTATATAGGTTTATAGCTGGACGTTTGCTTTGGTTTGAGTGATTTCACTCTGCTGTAAGTAATTATATTTTTAATATATATTCATTGAGAATGATAGATTACGGAGGTGAGATAGGCATGCAACATAAGGAAAAACCCGATAACTGGGAGAATAACCCTGAAGAAATTAATAGTAATCTGACACAGACATCCAAGGATCACGCCAGCGGCACAAGGTACAACTAACTATACATCACAAAACTACACGCAGCAACAGCGCTGCCGGCCCACCATGCAGGCCTGGAAGGGATCTAGACCGCATGGGTCGCGACAAAGTCGGCCCGGGTGCGGCGGAATAACACATCAGCCACGGTGCGAGTGAGGGCGAGTGACAGACGCTGCCGCCAATACGAGGACCACGTGCGGGCCGACCACGGGGCGGTCTGACCCTCGAGGTCGAGGCGGTCTTCACGGCGCTGGCAGCACTCGTGGAAAAACTCCGCTGTCTTGGGGCCCATGGCCCCGAACTCCTCAAGGACAAAGGGGATGACCCGGTGGGGCCCCACATTGCCGTAGGAGGCAAACTTGTCGCGCTCAGCCACAGCGGCAGCAGCGCCGGCATCCACAGCCGCCCGGAGGATGTGGCGACCGGAAAGCGGCCGAGCCACGGAGACATCGATGAGCAGGTGGTTTTAATATATATGCCACGTGTCATCACGGGGTTGACCGGCGGGCCTCCCCACTCATGACTTATTACTAGTTCCAAGGCACTTAATTAATTAATTAATTAATTAGGAACATCACTCCGTTGGGAGTCAATGTAGCACATATCCCTGAGAAGGGGCATATCAAAGAGAAGGGGCATATGGCTTTTAGTACATTCTGGGCTACTTCCTAGCTGCTGATTGATGCGTAGCTTGGCGAGCTATGGATGCCGAGAATGCTCATAACTTTTACATCCGGGCATGAAATTTGGTCGGGTAAATTGCAGTAGATGCGTCTTTTAATGACGAACACGATGATATAATTTTCAGCCGCCATCGCCCAAGATTTAGCGCAATATCATAAAACGCAGCACAGGCAGGGTTCGTAATTTTCCGGAACCAGCTATGGCAGAAACTCCGTCAACCGCCTCCCCTTCTCTCTCCGAGAGGGAGGCTTCAGCGCCCAACACGATTACGCAACTAATTGCAGATGCGGAAACCATTGCGACGCAGCCCCAGGCAAACGCGGCTGCCATTACCGCCTCCTCCAAGCGGGTTTGCTACGCCCCAGCCGACGAGATGGAGAGCCAGATCCCCCCGCCATCGTCTTCCAAAGACACCCCCATTGACGACGCCATCGACGACGACGACGACGACGCTAACGACGCTGAGTTCGACCCAGCATCCTTCATGCCTGGCCAGGTTGTCGACGAGCAGCAGTTCTTTTCGCTTACCGCCGAGCAGGCGCGGGCTATCCTGCGCCACCCGCACGACGACGGCAAGGATCGAGATATATTTTCCTTACGCGTCTGGCGGGACCATTCCAGTGAACGACATCGCCGACTTGGACGAGCCACAGCTTCGACTTTCTGTTTTCTTGAGCCACGCGCAGGCCCCTTGCCTCCGGGCACTCTTTGCCGCCTTCGAGGACGCCGATCACGGCACCGCCAACACCCCCGATGCTTCCCCGGAAGCAGCAGACCTGCACAAGCTCAATAAGAAAGTCGCAGACATGGCTGCCCAACTCGGCACCTTGTCCACCGCTATCCGTCAAGACACTGCCGAGCTCCGCTCCTGCATTGCCGACGTCAAGGCCGCCCTGACCAGCCCGCCCCAACCAGCCGCCCCCGCACCGGCCACCAGCTACGCTAACATGGTCAAACAGACGGACATCGCCAACCTAATGGAGGATGCCGCACGCAGGGGGGCTGCAGCCCACAAGACTGCTATCGAGGAGGACCTGCGCTCACGCAGTATAGTGGTCCGGTATTTCCAGGTCGCACAGCAGCCTGAAACGGACCTGATGCTAGCGCAACGCCTGTACCACAGCCTGATCGTGGGCAGGCTGCAACTGGGCAACGAACGCATCCGCATTGAGTCGGCAGCCTGGATGGCGGGCCAGCCTGGCCCCATCCGGGTGACCTTTGCGAATGTGGCCAGCAAGGTGAAGGTACTCCAGGCCCGCAAGCTCCTAGGCGGGAGACACGCGCGCCGAGCCTCGACGACCTCCTCTCACCGGCCCAGCTAGTCATCAAGAATGGTCTGCTGGGCACACTAGGAACTCGGCTTTGAGAATGGGTGAGAAATGGTGAGAAAAAGGGTGAGAAAGGTGAGAAAAAGGGTGAGAAATGGGTGAGAATGGGTGAGAAAGGTGAGAAAAAAGGGTGAGAATGGGGTGAGAATGGGTGAGAAAACACGTTTCTCACCCGGGTGAGATTGCCCCAAAAAGGTGAAAAAAGGGGAAAAACGTGAGAAAAATCTCAAAAAACAGGACGTGAGATAAGTGAGAAAAACGGGAGGTGTGAAACGTGAGAAAAGTGAGAAAATCAGGACGTGAGAAAAGTGAGAAAAGTGAGAAAAACAGGACGTGAGAAAAGTGAGAAAACACAGCGCTGAAAAACACACCCATAATGCAATATGCTGGCAGCAGACACATGCATGCAGTGCCAGTAACAACCGCTGTTCAAAACAGCACGAACAATAATGATTTTTTCATTAAATGTTTGAATAATTTTAATGTTTACAGCTGCAAGAACCCGTTGATTCAACTATTCAACACTGTTATGGCGTTATGTACATCTTCGGCATTCAAATATGCCTGTTCAACACAGTCTGTTATGGCGTTATGACATCTTCGGCATTCAATGCCTGTTCAACACAGTCTGTTATGGCGTTATGACATCTTCCGCATTCAATGCCTATCATCAAATACTATATGGTAGCTAGCTAACAAAGCGGGCCGGTCGACAGGGCGTCACATGCTGACTTGAAAGTGGAACCGCTTGCATTTTACTCTCGTGGTCCCTGCAAGAAATAAAGCAAACCGACACAATATACGCAAGAGGAAAAGAAATCAGATCCTTGACATAGACATCACCATTCTACAAGGAAGAGCTCACCAGCACCTAACGGTCCATGCAGCAAATGTGTAGAACCCAACACTCACTCTTATGGCAAAGCAGCCCCATGTGGCAAGGCAGCACCATACACATGAATCACACCATGCGCCAGATGTCACACGAGCAAGGCACAACGTTGTCGTCGGATCAGAAAGCAACAAACGTGAAAACGCTAGCGGCCCAAATCTGAGATTCCGCGGAACACAGAAAATAAGAAAGCTCAGAAGCTACCAGCAAGGGATCGAACATATGACCTTTGGCATGATTTCGCGGCTGTGTGAGTCTCCTGATCCGAAGGCATCTCACTTAATTAACGTTTCGAAACAGCCAAACTGCGGAAAATCTCTTACCGGAGAGAGTTGCCAATATCAAGGAGACAACCAGCGCAGGCCAGAAATCGGGAGAATCCGGACCATGGTAGCTCGAGCCTGCCGTTATCTTGTCCGCGTTTTCGAGTCGTGCAGGATTATGAATATGAATGGAGATGGAAATGTGTAGCCTTGTGCATTGAAATTACGGCTGGCTGACGTGAAGATCGAGCGACTACATTACCTACACGGTGGGGCCGGAAACGGCTTGCTTGATTGTGTTTCATCGTGGGCAACGAGTCCAACAACTACTTTCTCTGGGCGGCAAACTGCGGCAAATTGAACGCAAACCTCATCATGAAATCTTGACCGTCGAAATGTAACAATCCGACGACTTATGCAGTATGCCGCGTAATTTTCTGTTGCGGGAGAGCCGTTGGGCCGGTTCCCGACGCGGGCGACCAGTGGTTTGCGTTAAGTTAACTTAGCTGAAGTTCCCCAAGCCGCATGATGGCTCTCATCGACGGCCTCAGTCTATTGACGGGTCGGCCCGATTTTGGCGGCACCCAATTTGACCCCAACGGCACCTACCGACAAAGGGCATACGTACGTTTCACGCGCACCACGACCTTCGAGCTCTGCTATGGCGGTGGTGCCGTGGGGCCCGCATCAGACTGCGGGCCCTTATCTGCTTTGGCGGTGCTGCCGTTGGGCCCGCATCAGAATTCAGGCCCTTTATGCATGCGGGCCATTAATGCATGTTACTTTTTTAGTCTTCGAGTTGGATAGCGGCCGACTTTGTCGCCGAAGCCAGCCAGCCCGGCTTCCTTGACACGCTTACCACGGAACGCATCCTGGTCTGCGTGTTTCATGGAACGCACGCCTCGCTTCTTGCACTATGCAAGCAGCTCTTCAACCAAGGTCGCCTCTTTGACCCTCGCTGGATTCGTATCTCCTGTTTCGACACCATTCCCAGCCTCCACCGCCCCTACCTCCAGCAAGTCGCTCTCTTTTCCCTCCTTGGACGCTCCATCGGGGAGCTTTGGCCCCCCAAGCCTCTCACCACCACCTTAACCGAATCCTCCATCCGCTCACTCCTTAAGGAGGCCCTCGAGGAGCACGTGGACCCCATTGCTGCAGATGTGGCGGCCATCGGCGGCACGCTGACTGCATGCCGAGCTTCCCCTCCTTTCCACCGCCACCTCCACCATCTCCACCGCCACCTCCACCCTCCTCGCCTCCTCCACCGCCACCACCTCCACCTCCGACGCCATCACCGCCCAACTCCGTGACATCGACCAGCGTCTTAAGGACAACGCCATCGCTATCGAGGTTCTGCAGAGCACCGCAGGCCTCACCGCCCAGGCGGTGAAGGACATTGCCGCCAAGCCAGCCCCGGCTGGCCTGGCCGGCGATGCTCCTCCCATCACCACCTGGGCGGACATGCTTAAGCAACATACCACCTCCACCACCTCCGCCGTCGCAGCCCAGCTCCAGCGGCAGACGCTTGACCTCCGCGAGGAGGCCGAGCTCGCCAAGCGCAGCCTAAACGCCATCCTCAAGAACTTCGACCTGGTGGAAGGTGAGAATTCCGAGAAGCTTGCACGTGCGTTTGAGAGCAAAATCCTTGCACGCATGGGCCTCCTTGGTGAGATTAAGCTGACCGCCCACCGCCTCCCCCGCGCGCGGGGTAAGGCAGGGGCGCCTCCGCTTCTTCTCATCTTTAAGAGCCCAGCGGACAAGGTTTCGTTCCTCAGACGCCGCAAGCGGCTCGAGAACACTCCCTTCACCGTGGACGACGACTTGACCCTGGCGCAGCAACAACGGCGACGGGAGCTATGGCCGACCTACCTCCAGCTCCGGCAGACCAAGGCGGGCCAGCCGGTGTACTGGAAGGGGGCGGACATCTACGTCGGCCACAAGCCCTGGCACGCGACCCCCTCAACCACCGCGGCCCCAGCGACTCCGGCAGCCCCAGCCTAGGGGAATACAGCAGCAGTAGAATAGATAGACAGTGGCCTTGTAGTGGCCCTGCTGAGAAGCCATGCCCTAGCTCTTGTATAGCCATGTTGATCTTCCCCCACATGACATACTCCCCCTTAGCTGGGCATAGTGTGAAGATCATGAGGGTGTAGGTGCCCCTGGTGCACCTAGAGCAAGTGTTGTTTACATTCCCACCCTTGCAGGAAGTAGCTTAGAATGTATGATAGGCCATATGCCCCTTCTCTGGGCTATGTGCTACATATACTCCCAACGGAGTTATGTTACAATTCAATTCAATTCAATGACAGCATTGTTTATGGAATGATGTGCTGTTTTATATTGTATGACAACCCTATATTGCACCTTTGTGCACCCTATAATGCATATAAAAGTGGTGTTGAGTTTTTTTTTCACGTTAAGGACTTAATGAAATAAAGCTCATGATTTTTCTCGTGTTACACTCTTGGTGAGAAATTTCTCACCACGTTGACTTGTGATTTTTCTCGTGTTAGTGATTTTTCTCGTGTTGGTGAGAAACTTCTCAATTTTCTCAATTTTCTCACTTTTTCTCACCCATTCTCACCTTTTTTCTCACTTTAGTTAGGGTTTTTTCTCACCCCAATCTCACCAAAACCCCCTTTTTCTCACCAAAATCTCACCCTGGTGAGATTTTTTGCCTAGCGTTTGCGGAAAAAAATTGAGATTTTTCTCAATTTTCTCAAAAAATTCTCACAAAGGGTGAGAAAATTGAGGGTTTTGAGAAAATTCTCAGAATCTGAGTTCCTAGTGCAGCGACGTGGCGATCAAGGCCAGGCAGGATGGCCAGAAGGTCTACGTCCGCCTCGTCCACGACACCCCCGTGCTATTCATCGATCAACGGCCAGCGCACGGAGGCGCATGCTCCTAACAAGCGGCACAAGTCGGGCCGTACCAGGCCCGCCCCAGCTGCGTCATCATCGTCTACGCACGTCCCGGGTATGGATGCCGCCCGGTAAGGGCACACCCTCGCGGCCTCGCGGTACAATAGGCTTTGGGCACAGCCTTTATAAACAAGCCCCTTTCCATCCTCATGTCGCACTGTGCGAGCATGATCAGGATGCAAGGTCGCCAGGCACGCCACGGTCACCCTTCCCGCCAATTTACCAGCCTCACACGCCTCCTAGCCCGCCTTGAGCGGGATGAGGCTCAGTCGACACGCCGGCGACCCCAGCCAGGACGGCGACGACGCATATCCGTCCTGAAAGAAAGCCTCCATGCGTTGACAAGCATTACATAACCCCAATCGCCACCCCCCCCTCCCCCCCCCCCACCCCCACCCCCACCTCCAGCACTATACCCTTCTCCACCCCCACCCCCACCCCCACCCCCCCGCTAATAGGGCAACGGCCCATTCTTGGTATTGCAAGTTTTAACGTGCGCACCCTCCCTGCAGATCCTTCTACGAGCGGCGGCACCCCAGCACGCCAACGCGTCGACGAGCTGATCGCCCTGTGCGCCGACAACAAGATCGCTGTTCTTGGAGTCCAGGAGCACCGACGCACCGTTGACCCTCAGCACGCGGTCAACGGTCTGCTGGTCGACGACCTGCGGGCAGGCTGGCGGTTCCACTATGGTGGCGGCGACGCGCCGGGCCAAGGTGGTGTGGGCCTCTTGTGCTCGCCGGCAGCATCAGAGCAGCTCCAGTCCATCGTGCTGCGGTCCCCGCGTGTGCTAGTGGCCACTTTTTCAGCCACTGAGGGCCATTCACACCACACGCTAACCGTTATCGTGGGATATGCACCACATGCGGGTCGAGCTCAGGCGGAACGTGAGGCCTTCTTCGACGCCCTCAAGGAGGAGGAGGCCAACATCCCAGCTCGGCACTTCCTGGTTATGCTGCTCGACGCCAACGCCACGCTGCCAGTTGGCACTGGGGGCGCTCAGTATTCCCCAACCAACACGACAGCCAACGGTAACACGCCTTTATTTGCGAATCTGCTGGCAGAATCTGCGCTGGTTGCATGCAATGCTTCTTTCGCACGCCCCGCTGAGCAGCTGGCCACCTTTTTTGGGCCGTCGGATCGGGTGGTGTGCCTTGATTATGTCTGCGTACGTCGGGCTCAGCGCCCCTCAGTTGTCGATGCTCGCGTCCTGCAAGATTCTGTCAGCACGGTGGAATCTGATCATCGTCTCGTGCTCGCTCGCATCAGATTGCGGTTTCCTGGGGTGAAACCGTCGCGACAGCTGGCACCTCAGCCAGATCTGAAAGTGCTCCGGATTGTGCTGAAGGATGCCGACAAGATGTCAGCAGCAGAGCAGGCCGCTATGTCGCACAGGGATGATTTCCTGGCCGTATTCGACGCCGGGGGCAGCCGACAGCAGTTACACGCCATTCCGCCGCCGGGGGATATTTCAGTGATCCTCCGTGGTGTCGCCGCCAAGTATCGCCTGGCTGCCCGCACCCTTCCCACCTTGCCTCCGCGCCGGCAGCTTGCTGTCCACCGTCACGCACCGACAGTGGTCGCCGCCAGGCAGATGCTCCGCCGCAACAGAGATCCGATCGCCAAACCTGGGCTGCAAGCAGCTCTGAGGGCCGCCTACGAGCAGGCTGAGAAGGCAGATGCTCAGCAGATGGTCAAGGACCTGCGCAGCTGCCAGCAGAAGCACGACGGCAAGGGGGCCTGGTTCTGGTACAAGCGCCTCGGGCACCCGGACGGCCTCGGCCGGCCCCACCGCCACGACGTCCCCGGCGCCCCAGCCAAGCGGCTTCGTACCTGGGCCACGGCCACGGCCGAGGTCGTGGGGACAGCTGCGCCGCCCCCACCCCTGCTCCCAGCCGCCGCCGCCCGCCCGGCCGCCCTGGCCGGCCCCGCTGGGCCCCCTGTCCCGCCTAGGTCAGCGGCGGACTACCTCGTCCCCCCGCTGGTCGGCCCACTTGGCGACCCGTCTGACATGCCCCCTTTCACCTCTCGCGAGGTCACGGAGGCGGTCCAGCGCCTGCGTTATGACGCAGCCACCGGCTCTGACGAGATTCCGGCCGCAGTTGTAAAACTTGCAGCCGAATTCGAGGACACAGGTGTTATGCTGCTCTTCCGGGACATCTGCAACCGCCTTCTGCTGTCGTCGCAACCACCTCCAGCGGCCTGGCAACACAGTTTTCGCACGATGCTGTACAAGAACAAGGGGTCGCCTGCCGACCCCGGCAACTACAGAGGGGTGTGCATTCAAAGTGCCCCCCTCAAGCTTCTTATGCGGCTCATCCTGAACCGCCTGCGCACGGCCCTGGACGGTCACCTCAGCGAGACTCAGCACGGCTTCCGTTCAGGTCGCAACACAGTACAGGCGCTCTTCGCTACTCGCCGACTGGTGGAGGAACTGCAACGCCTTCAGCCTGGTGAGTCCCCTTTGCACCTTGTGCTGGTGGACTTCATCAAAGCCTTCGATTCGGTTTTCTGGCCTGCGCTTTGGGACATCCTCGAGTTGTTCCGGATCCCCCGCCCCCTGATTGCTGTCATCCGCAACCTGTATGAAGGGTCCACCACTTCGGTGCGCACTTCTTACGGGACCACGCCCCCATGCCCTTTACAGAAGGGTGTGTGGCAGGGCTGCGTGCTGTCGCCCTACCTGTTCATTATTGTTGTCGAATACGTAATGATTCAGGCGCGCAAGCGATTTGCCCGCATCGTGGGCAGGGAACCAGGAGTGCAGGTTGCTAACAAATTCTGGCATGGCGGTGCGGACACGGAGATTCGGCTAGCAGACATCATTTACGCAGACGACACCACCCTCTTCGAGGACACTGAGCACGTGCAGACATGGCTTGACTGCCTGGCTCTCGAGGCCCGTGCAGTGGGGCTTGAGGTCAGCAAGAAGACAGAGGCCCTGGCGGTTGGGCTCACCAACTCAGCGCCGCCCCTCTATCTCCTAGACGGCTCTCGAGTCCTGTATCGGGACCGCGTTAAGCTGCTGGGCAGCCTGCTCCCCAGCTGCGAGGTTGATGTGGACCATCGCATCTCCCTCGCCTGGCACGCTTTACATCAGTACCGGGCCCTGTGGCGCAAGCCCCTGGGCAAGATCGAGAAACAGGACCTGTTCAAGGTCCTCGTCCTTCCTGTTCTCACGTATGGCGCCGAGACGTGGACCCTCACCGCCGACCTGGCCCGCAAGCTGGACGGCGCGGTCACCAGCATGCTGCGTTCCATTTTCAGAGTAGGATATGCTGCTCATGTCCGCAATGAGGACCTGTACCAGGGCATGCCCTATATCACCAGCACCATTAAGCAACGCCGCCTGCAGCTTGTAGGGCACCTAGCTCGCACCAACCAGGTAGACACCTCACGTGGCCCCCCCGCAGGACTGCGACCAGCCCAGCCTGGCCGGCACCTCCTGACGTGGGCTGGGCCTAGTGATGTTAGACGCCGCAAGGCCCGCACCTTCAAGGAACAGCTAGTAGAGGACATGGGGGGCCTCGGCCTCTCCGTGATTTGGAAGAAGATGATGGACAAGGCCAAGTGGGCCCAGGTCATAGAGGACAATGAGCCCCCCCCAGTGGGGAAGCGCCCGCGTGTGCAATCCCACGGGAGGCACGCCAGATAGCTCCCCCTCGGGCAGCGTGCGGCTGCCTAGATAGATGTTGTAGTTAGAATGCTGTTAGGTAGATGTAGTATGTAGCCAATGTAGATAGATTAGACCGGTAGGAATGTTTGCACCCATCCATCCATCCATCGGGGTTAATGCTCCGTGACTCCCCAACGGGAGCACGAGTCTAATTAATTAATTAATTAATTATCTTCCATCATCATTCCGTCATCATTCCGTCATCGCGACTAGCAAATGTGCACCACCCTTATGCTGGCATCTGCCACCCCTATAGTGACCCTATAGTGACCGCGGCCTAGGATGGGGTCTCACCCTAGCTAAAACCTAAACCCTGAACCCAAACCCGTCTCCAGACTTTCCTTGACCCCATGGCCTATGAGGGGGGCACTGCTCACCAGGTTGTGACATTTAGGCTGGCATCTGTCACCACCCCCCGGCAGTTGTGATGGTGTGTTTGGGGTGTGACAAGGATGGCGAAAAATTGTCCTTAGTTACTCTTAAGAGAAAGAACGGACAATTTTTCGCCACCCGCCACCCCTTGGCGCGGGTCATGGGAGGTGTTGTTGTCAAGGTGTGACAAGGATGGCGAAAAATTGTCCTTAGTTACTCTTAAGAGAAAGAACGGACAATTTTTCGCCACCCTGCCACCCCTTGGCGCGGGTCATAGGAGGTGTTTTGTCAAGGTGTGAGAGTGATGGCGAAAAATTGTCCTTAGTTACTCTTAAGAGAAAGAACGGACAATTTTTCGCCACCCCCCCCCACTGGCCGGCGCTGAGGTGGCGTGGGTTGTTGGATGTGGCGAAAAATTGCACGTACTTACTCTTAAGAAAAGACCGCCCAATTTTTCGCCATGTCCTCGCAGGGTGAGGGAGCCGGCGAGGGCCGCGCGGCGGGGTGTGACCGGAACCGGATCGACGTCTACTCGAAGACGAGGAGACAGTGAGCGCGACGTCTTGGAGGTTGTAAACCGTTTTTACAAAGAAATGCATGGCAGAAAAACAGGCTTTAATATTAAAACTACTTATCCGCTCCCTGCAGGAAAGGAGCGATTTCATCCATCGACAGGCCAGACAACGACGTGATCGAATAATCCTTCTCATCGCCCCACCACGAGGGTTTATACCTATCAAGAAACGCATGCATGTCCGCCTTCGAAATTTCCAAGCAACCACCGCCACGGCTATTGCCCTTCGCCCCCTTGGCATAAATTCCTAGAGTCGGGTTCAACAAGCTGTTGATGAGACCGCTGCATTGCGCAAAAGACAAACTACCAGCCTCGCCTGCCCTCCGCCGGTATCCAAATGTTGAGCGCATGAACCAGGCCTTGTCGGCAATTTCGCTATCAATTTTATTCCCTAGTGCAATCGTCTCGTCGCGCGTCAACTTCATTGTGAGATTGGACGGATCAGCCGTCGTGATGAAGTCGATGATAGGCGTCCCTTCTAGTAGCTTGAGCGTAATGGCCAGAGACTGTGCTAGTCCAAAACGAGAATACGCCTTCAAATCAAACAAGGACTCTGACTTCTGCAGAATCAACAGATTGTCTCTGAAATGCTCCTTGGTTCCTAGTCCCGTCAACTTCGAATATTGCCGAATGCCAGCGTACGCCTTCCTCCCCATCTCCTTGTCCAGAATTTGAGGGAGCTCGTCGTCGATGAGATCATACGGAATCATGTACAACCGGTGAACCAGTTCGTACACCGCCTTCAGACGCACTTCGTACGGTGAAAGTGGAACCGTGCCGCCGATTCTCCCCTCTAGATCCTTGTACTCCTCCTCGCTCAGAAGCACCACCTCCCTGTCCTTGTCTGGATCTTCTAGTACCGGAAGCGGAGGGGCGTCGATGTCCCCCAACTCCTCCACTGCCGACACCTCCACGCCGTAGTCCTCCGTCAGTATCTTGATGAGATTTCCCTTGTAGTGGGACCTCGACACCGCGAGATCTTGCTGGTTCCGGCAGAAGAGACGGAACTTGGGGCAATTTCTGTCATAGATACGCGACTTGTCCGCGCTCCAGTCGCAGACTACGTCGGCGTTGTCGAACAGCAGCTGGATGAGCGCAGTGTCCCCCGCGATCATGTTCTCGACGATCGTACCGTAGTCCGTTGGAGGCCTGTCAAGAAGCGAAGTCGTGTCTCGATAGAAGATGACCATCTCTCCCTTGACTAAGTGGCGCACCCTGAAAATTTGCTGGAGGGTTGTCGTGTAGCTCGCGTAGTAGTCCCCGTTGATGAAGAGTCCCACCATGCTGTCGAACGTGTGCTCCGTGTAGCTGACTCCAACCGTGATCGTGGGGCTGAAGATCAAAAAGTCCAAGTCAGCCCACGCAGCATTCGCGCCAACCTCCAGATCCTCCTTGCTCGTCAGACTAGTGTAGAGACGCCCGTTCTTGCGCTTGTCGATGAAGGGTTTGAGTGCCTCATACGCCATGGCGGCCTCTTTTTTGCCAGACATTGGGCAGAAAATCCTCTCTCCGGCCTCTATCCTCCTCTCACACTCAGCGACAAAGCGGTCCACGCAGACCTTTCGCCAGTTCTTCTCTGAGGTCACGTCCACCCATCGCAGAGTCCTGTTGGTAGGGCGCCTGAAGGTGTTGCAATCCACCTCCATAGTGTCCGCCGCGCGATAGGCCGCTATGAAATCGTAGACCTTTCGAGTAACAGTAGCGTCTAGCGCGATCACGACCTTGGACGTTTCGATGAGCCTGACGAATTTTCTCAACACCTCGCGACGGTTCTCCACGTAGCGCTGTGAAAGGGCAGTGAGGGTGTTGTAAATTTCGTCCAGGATGAGGAGGTCGAACGGTTGGTCCGTGAGGCGCAAGATGCTGTTCAGGACTATCAACACCCTGTCGTCAGAAATCATCCCCTTTGAGCCGCTGAGATAGTGACGAAAATTTGGGTCACTGTACAGGAGATGGAACGCGTTGCCTTCCCATACAATTGTCCTCCCACCCTCGCCCAGAGACTTGTAGTTGCGATCCTCCTCCTTTGATAGGCTAATGTTGGCAACGATGCAGCACACGCGAATACCTGGATCCCTCCTCACCGCCTCGTTGACGAGTTCACGAATCCTCTCAGATTTACCTGTCCCGCAGTTGGACTGGACGAGGAAGGTGCTCTTATGCGGTCCCCCAAATAGCGCATCCCAGCTGAATGGCTTGATTTTTTCGGACGAATACGTGTGAGTGAACGGCACTTGGTCAGATCCCGGTTGCTGCATCACGGGAGGTGCGATCTCGATCTTGCGAGCGTCTGGCGATTTCCTGTAGCAGTCATAAAAAACTTGTCCTGACGGGTATTGGAGCGTGAATGGGCCGTTCTTCTCGTGCACCTTGTTGCATATGAGGCAGATGTGATCGTCGCATTGCTGGTACTTCACCCTCACGAGCTTGACGTCTGGAGACAACTCAATGTAGCCGCACTCGAGATAGTCACACTCCGGAGCCACCTTCTCCATCGCCGCGAGAGATGCAGAAACGTCAATGTCCTTGCCCGCCGCCTTCACCGTGCACTCGCGACGTCCGCGAACCCCTCTCCTCTTCAACGATGCCGCCCAGTCCGGGGGCGCACTCACCAATACCCCGCCCGAGACGTCGTCCGGCGAGTAGATGTTGATGAGATGGTCGAGGAAGTCACTAGACGAGCCTTCACATGTGCGCAGAATTCCCAGAGGGTCAGTGTCCCCGAATTTGTGCATCCCGACGCATCGGAAAAGACTGTCTCTCCTGTAGACTGCTTCGTCTATCACCGTGTCCATTTCACCGAAATAGTCAGCTGGGTGGCGGCAGATCTCGTCGAATTGCTCTTGACCGTTCACTTTGAACTTCAGCAGCTCGTGCGCGTCCTCGTGAACGGGAGATGACAGGTCGAAAGAAGCGCGCTTGATGAAATCGGTGAGGCCGCTGTACCAAAACACTCTCGCGTCCAGGTCGGCAAGAACGAGACCGCGCACGACGATGTGGAAAGACGACTTGAACAAATCCTTCTTCATGCGAGACGCCGTGCTGACCTCGTAGCGAAAGTCCTTGGTTGCGATGTTCAGGACGACGCGGCAGTACTCGTCGTGAACACGGCGAAAGTGTCCCGGGTAATCGATGTTCGCCAGACGCTCGTCATCTGGGTCGACCTTGTCGTCAATGTCGACGTACGCCCACGACGGGTCGTCGGGTTGTATGACTTCGTCGAGCGTGCGGCGAACGGGATGAGCAGCACACTCCGCATAGATCCGCGAAAAGTCTGCGAGGTTGCCATAATGCGCGTACTCGTTGGCGTCCTTCGTGTTGATGCCACGCGCGCAAATGAAGCGATGGCCGAGAGACACCCCAGCCTCTTTTGTGGGAGCCTTCTTGTAGCGCCACTGCGTGACGACCTTGTTCATGGTCTCATGGGTGGCCTCGGGTGGTGGGTGGAGTAGAGCCAGCCACGGAATGTCAACGTCCTTTATACTCCCACGGTGCTTTCTAGAAGGTTCGACTGTGACGACACGACTCGGTTCAGACGACATGATAGTATATTACTTGTTTAGAAAAAAAAAATTCAGATTATAAAATGCCAAACCCTCGAACCTCGACCCTCGAGAAAAATGTTCCCATGGAACTTTTATATTCCCTGTATAATGCATGCAGTTTAGAATACCCTTTTCGACATTCATGAAAATTTCCCACGGGAAACTATCTACTTTTTCCTCGGCCTCAGCCGACGTCCGCCAGTCTCGCCACCCTGCCTCTCGTAAACGGCTCCTGTCAGTACGTCATGGCCCATCATGTCGCCAGCCCATTTACGTTTCTTAAATGAAGCGCCCTTCAGGAAACGAGTGATGTATGCTTGTCGCGTGGCGTCGATGCCTCCGTAAATCCGGTTGTAACGGGCGCTGTAGAGCTCGTGTTTGATCGGAATGCCAGGCTCTGATTCGAAAAGGAATTTCTGTCCAGCCTTAGCACGGGCATCTAACGCTTTGATGAGCTTTCCGTACTTCTTCGGGATGACGACGTCATAAACTGGCATGCTGTGCTGCGTTTTGAAATTCTGGATGTAGAATCTCCTCTCGCTCGGGATGTAGCCGTTCTCGTGCGGTCCTAGCTCAGCGACCGAGTCGACGATGCGCATCTGGTCGTGATTGTAACGCGTCGGTGGTAGATCTTCACCCGAGAGATAGATCAAGCCCATGAGCGCGGCGTCGGACGTGGGATCGGCTTCGTACTCTGCTTTGGCGATCTTCTGGAGCTGTTCGTACGTGTACCTCAGCGGCTTGTTCTCGGCACGGTCAAACCGTCTGTCCAGGTCACCAACCTTCAGCTCCCTGACGCGAGCAGTGTACGCGTCCGTAACGTGACTTGGGAGCCTCTTCTCGGGCGGCATCATTCGGTTCACGCCGTTGATGACCCCGAGGAGCTGCTTCTCATTCTCCCTCCAGGCGTCGTCCTTCGAGTGCTGGGTCTTGCGCTTGGGTTCTGATGTCTCGTGCACCACGCGAAGAACACGAGCTGTGTCGGCAAGGCAATCAACGGACTCGTACTGCGAGCACCCCAGTTTGTCGAGCAGGACCCGCATCCTGCCAATGTATCCCAAAGCGGTCTTGCGAGTCGCCCCGCGCTCCTTCGATGGCCTGCCACGCTCGTGCTGCTCTGGTCGCGCTTCCGCTGCGGCGACGGCCTCGTCGAAGGTCCAGTACCGCCCTCCTCCAGCTCGCGCAGGCGTTCCTCGTGGTGCGGTGGCTCCGGCGAGGGTGGAGAGGTCGCCTGCAAGCCGATTTTTTCCGCACACTCGGGGTTATTTGCGATCCATCGATCACTGGGATTCCAGACGCCCTTCTTGACCTTGCTTTTCGCCGAGATGCAGTTCGTCTGGTCGCGGGCGATTGCTCGCCTCTTCGCCTGGGCCCGTCGCCATTGCTCGCGACGCTCCTCTACGGTCACCGTCATCTGATGACTGAACATGAGACAATTTTTTGGCTCGAGGCTTTTTATACCCTACGGGGTGGATCCTTGGGCGCCCTCGAGGCCGTTTCGGTTCGTGTCGTTTTTCCGTTTTGGAGGGTGAGCGCCCACGTGGACGCCTGCGATCGCCCACCAAGGCGAGGATGGCCAATCGGATTTCGGGGCTCATGTCGTGACAGGTGGACGGAATCGTGTCGTGGTGGCCTGCTTCTTGAAGGATCCTGACGACACGTTCTAGAGTTTTCTGCCCCAGTCGAGAACCCGAACAATATCGGAGGAGTGCTTGGGTGTCCAACACGTACTCCTTCTCGGCGCCTGCGTATCGTTTGATGGACGGAATATCCATAGTATATCATGTTCAGAGAAAATTATTTTATCGAGAGAAATGTATTGAAGTTTCGACGAAACATTTTTTTCGGGTCGCGCTGGTCGAAGTCGACAGCGAAGAAGTCGTGAGGATCGTCCTTGACGGCGTGGTCCCATAGCGCGAGAAACTCGTCCGGCGCCACAGCCCCCGCGCTCTCTTCCGCGATCTGTCGCGCGGCTCGATGGTCCTTCGTTCTGAACAGCGCAAGAAACGATATATTCGCTCGCACTGCTCGTGGTACGCCACCGCTTGTGTACGCCTGTGTCAGGAAAATCATGCTCGTGAGGAAGTGTCTGTGTTTGAACGCGAAAGCCGCAACAGCGTTTTTGCTAGAGCTCTGATAGAGGGCACTGCCTTGCATGTCGTCTATCAGAATGAGCGACGAAGGAGGACCGTGCTCGAACCTTGTCGCAGGTTTATCCCAGTTCATTGCATCAAGGCGTAGGTACATGGAGAGGTCCATGAGTTCTGCGTTTTTTTCCCATCCACGTATTCGCGTTTGAACGTTTCCCACACCTTGAGATCGTCCTTGTACCTCTCGTATTCGTGGAGGTCAGACTTTATATGATCTATCATCCCATCGAATGCCAGGTTAGAGTAGACTTCCATCGTCATAGCTGGTTCCGGGAGCTCCTTGTATTTTGGCTCCGTGTGGGCACTCCCTGAAATGAGGTACAGCTTGTCGAATGAGTTGTTAGCAAAGTAAGCCTTCGCCATGTTGACTGCCGATGTAGTTTTCCCAGACCGTCGAGCTCCGCAGAAGTTTGCGATGAAATGAAGACTCGGCATATTCGGTGGAGCAGGACGCTGTGGGGCGTATCGTTGCTTGATGTCTTTGTTCTCAAGTGAATGAATTCGTCGCTCTTCGATGATAGCCATTATCATTCTGAAGACATTTTAATCGTCCAGACTAGCAAGGAGAGACGCGCGGATGGCGGCCATGCGCATCTCGTATGGCGTCATCGCGACAGGTGGCGGTGGTGGAGGTGGGAGCTGTCGGGTCTTGATCGGGGGTGGCGGAGAGTCCGGCTCTGTCTCCTTGGGCTTTCGACCCCGTCTTGGTTTTGGCGTGTCGGCGGGGGTTGAGGCGACGAATCTTCAGCGAGAAGGCGTTCAATCCGCGATTTGTTGCGGGCTTCTTGCAGCTCGAGTTCGACTAGCCTTTGCCGCTGAATCTCCAATTCCTTTGCAAGGACCTTTCGTTTCGTTATCTCTGCCTCCTTTTCCTCGTTTCGTCTCTTCTCCCTCTCGGCTTTTGCGCGTTGCTGGTAAACCCTCATTTTGTCGCGAAGGGCTGTTTTCGCATCATTCAAGCGGGTTGTTTCCCTTTCGAATTGTCCTTGACCAGGTCAAACCTGCTCTAGTCCCGCGTCTCGGCGAAGGTTTCGTCTTTGGTAGCTCGTGCGTGGTCTCTGAAGCCTCAGAGGCCATGTGTTGTATAATTCTAGGTAGATAATAAATGGTCGTTCTAACAACAGTTTGAGCAGACCGACCAATCTGCCACCGGTTAACGCTCGACCCTGGAATGGAGGCAGGTGTTCTAACATCGAAACAGACATAGATGGCTCAAGCTAGCGTTACGTTACTCTTGGCACTTCACATCATTCGCATGAGTCACTTGTTGTCGACGGAAGTTCAAAATTTTCTACCCGAGCATGCCGACAAATTGTCTTACTCGAACAATTACGACGACGGAGACCGGCAAGCGACCCAATCGGCGAACTTGCTTACAGCTCGTCGTGAATGGGTATTCCTATTTTAAATACAGGGACTACTTTAAGTCACGATCTCACTCGTAAATTAACCTTACCTTACAAGGCGAAAGCTGGGGAGCGACCCAGTACCACGTCTTCGACTTTTTAGCCCTAAATACGTTGCTAGAAACCCTGGTGGCAGCAGTCCTGACCCGCGCGCAATTGGGACTACCCTTTTTGACCAACACGGGTAGGCAAAACGGTCGAAGCAAACTTGAACGGGATTTCGTCTCCATCTCGGAAGACGGGCACGACCGTGTCGCACCAAAAACGCGTTCAACGTCATGCGAATGGACCAGGCATGGCGAGTCCAGCTGCCCGACAACGTTACGAATGGCGACCGAGTGGAAATCTTGTAAGTTTACTATCGGCGAGCTACCACAGACCGGCAGGCGCAGCACGGGCGAGCAGCGTGTGGACGGGAGAGGTAGATATCCCATACTTTTCCGACCTTTCTATGTCTCGGCGGATGTCTCGAATTTAACGGCCTCCCTCTCCGCGTGGAGTTGGTTGTCTTTCGCCACGAGTTCGCGACGACAACCGCCGCCTTCCACTAACTGCGGAGATCCTTCACCATCACGCGTAACATACTCGCCACTGACGCGACTGGCGAATGGGTCCGGACTTACCCTGTGAACGCACTCTACTGCGAGCACCAATCCAACCACCGCTAATTGGAGGTCGGAGGAGGGAACGACCCTCAAACACGGGGCATAAAAATGACACCCCCTTCGCAGTACCAACCAAACTCCCCAATCAGGTTTACATGAATTCCAG
The DNA here is from genome assembly GCA_009746045.1 of Mesostigma viride. NCBI lineage: Eukaryota > Viridiplantae > Streptophyta > Mesostigmatophyceae > Mesostigmatales > Mesostigmataceae > Mesostigma > Mesostigma viride. The sequence goes on from RPFO01000026.1 coordinate 4,072,296, forward strand.
CCCAGCTCACGCCGACCACTCCGACCATCCGGCGGAGTTCCTCTCGTGTCAAAAACGGGGACTGCGCGGGGGAAAGACGCCGTAACACCCGCGCCAGTCGGGCAGATATAACAAGTATTATAACTACGAGATAGACGTCTCAACGACTCGACCCTCACCTCCTACAGCCACCACACAAAGGGAGGGGTGATGTATGCGTTTCAAAATGAGCCAACTGCACTCCGCATCCGGACACCCAAGTTCCTTACAATTTCATATCAAAATCCTGTTAAAAATCGCGATCAACGGCGGTCACGCGACCATTGATGTGGGGTGGGAAAGTCCGTTGCCTCCTCTCACCGGTTTTCATGTCTCGTTGGGCGAACGAGTATCTCAAGGGGCCTTGGATGGGACGTAAGACAACGACGTTCAAGAATCCATCTGAAGGCGATGATGTGTAGAACTTCAGAACAGGATCGTAACCGTGAAAGACTCGCCAAACCTGTCAGGAGAGACCGTGGAATAGACTGCCCCGCTACGACGCTCCATTTCTCTGAATCATTTCTGCGCCCCACTCCCGTGACCACGCTGCAAGCAAGAAGCTTCGAAATTACTACTTTGAAGGGTCTCCCGAAAAATTCTTTTTTGTAAAAACAGCCACTCCGGCACCAAGCAAATGTGTTGTTTTTTCAGAGCAGCTCATCGACGGCCCATTTCTATTGTGTTTTTCGGCTTATATTTGGGCAGCAACGATGCTTTCGTTCTCGTTTGCAGAAAATACTATGTCTTTGACGATAAATATCCCGGCCACGACAGATGCCATCAGAATTGGAGAAATGCGGCTACGACGCATTGGGTATGCTGGGTATCAATCTGCACCATAGTGACTATGCACTCGACCTGTTTGACATCTGAAGTCGAAGGTTCGATACACGTTAAACTCATCATGGAGACAACAAAACAGCTACTGGGTGCATTTCGAAGAAAATCGGATGGGAAGGTTGGAGCGTTTATATATCCAAACAACTCCTCAAGAACTTAGTGACATGACTAAAATCTCAAACTCGTCCGTAATTTACAACCACTCCTACAGACATTCTTGACCCGTACATTCCGATGCCCTCGACCAGTTTCCACTGTGAGCGGAGAGTACCACGGCGCGTATGTCTGGCAATCAAACGATGACCTACAAGACATAGAGTTCGACTCTTCTAAAAACAACAACCCATCCGGATCGACACAGCCGTCGGAGACGTGTTGGAGCTGCGTCACAGGTCCACCTCGTCGAGGAATTGTAGCATTTTTGGCAATATAAGCGTCACAAAACCCGTACCGGGTGTGGCGGATACTTGGTTTAAGGAGCTAACACTCACGAATGAGAGTGTCATCCGCACGGTTGTTAAGTGTCCCGATGTCAATACGGCGTGCAAATGAACCAATATACTGCCAAATATATATGGGATTCTACCAGCTCGTCAGTCGGTAAGGAAGTTTATGTAAGACTTGGATTTCAAACACCAAGTTGAGCAATTGATCCGTTGCTTATCAGCGTAGTCGTTGGAGAAGTGGACTGGCGTTTTTTCTACAACGAACAATATCAAAATCCTCGTCGTACGTTGACATAACCTGTGATCATATTTCACTGGTTGATCCTCCAGTTACTGGTATGATCCATTTGGCGACCGTGACGTTCCAGGTATTAGATCCAACAGTATCTGGCCCGACCCCACTTTTATTTGCTTCTAGCCTAAGCTACTATTATGGTTCAAGCCTGTCGTCAATTGGCGGCAATCACGGGATGGACGTGGCCCTGTATGAAGATGTCCGAGAAACTAGCGTATATCGCCACACGATATTGGAAGCAGATTCTTTGGTGCGTCTGAGGCAAGCCCATATACAGCTACCCGCTTCCGCAATTTTGGCACGGCGCCCTGGCCGTGATGTCTTTCCACGACCCGGCCACACAATCGGAACTAACTCTTCCGGACCGCGTTGACCAATATCCTTGTCAGGTTAACATTTGATAACAACCCACCAACGATTCTCGACATATCAAACCCATATCGCTTAACGGCTAGCGGCCTGTCCGTCTGGCCGGTAAACGTTATAATTGGCAGCAACTGGAATGTTGTTTCAGGATACGAGGAGGATGACGGGGTGTTTGAAATCGCATTGCGGATTCCTCGCATCACCACTGACACGTCAACAAACATAGCACTCTCTACGGCGTTTTGCAAGTCGCGCGCTGGAAAAATGGCCGTGTCGACTAACAAGACCCTCACTTGGACGTTATAAAAATCTATGATTATATGCAGAAATGGCAAGGCGTCAGAAATCAGCACGGCGCCGTCCTTCAAGTAAAAGGGGAAAACCGAAGCGTAAGGTCGCACCCCAGTCGCAGGTGACCGCTTCATCGACCAACACCATTGTCATCCACAGCGCGCCGGTCCGAAGAGCGGTGAACAAAGGGAAGGTCGCAGAGGCGCGAGGGTTCAAGGATGCCCTTCTCATGGCGTCAGTGATGGCGAACTCTAGACCGGTCGCGTACCCCCCATTGTCCGCGTATGCCCAACCGGCCCCTGTCGCGCCGGCTCCCGAACCGGTTGTCGTCGATGAAGCAGTGGCGGCACCCCCGGAGCCTGCGGGTGTACCTGTCGGGAAACGAGTCCAGGTGGGAGGCGCGAGGTGGAAATGCCCACAACCCGGGTGTAAGAGCACGTTCGCAAACGAAAAAAACCTCCTGCTGCATCTCAGGAGGGTCCACAACACGGTCGTGGGAATTCCAAAAGAAGGCGCTGAAAAAAATCTCACAGAAGAGTAAACATGAGCAGCCCGCTGTTCACTGACGCCGAGATGCTCGAGATCTCTCAATGGATGACCCTCCATCCAAATGTCCCACGAGAGTTCATTGAGGCAGCCATGCTCTACTGTAAGAAGAAGCCACTCACAGGGAAGACAAGGCGCGCCATGAAAAGGGCATCGGCGAAAATTGAGGAAGGCGTCGTCAAGGTTTTTGGGACAAACGAAATTACTTCTGAGCTATTGTCAGAAGAAGTGGCCGATGAAGGAGTTCATCCAGGAAACGCTGACACTCACTCTTCGCACGGAGAACCGAACTCGCGGGACGCTAGTGGATCCGGTATGGGACATCCCGGCGGGCTCCTTGACGATTATCACGACGTCGGGCTTACCCTCATGACCATCCCGTTTGAACAGACTCACATCAGCGAAGGAAACCGATACTTCACTGTCCGTTTGTCTGGCAGCGAGTCCCCTACGAAGGTGACCTTGCCGCTCGGCTCGTACACGACTATCGAAAACCGAAAAAACATAGAGGAAGCTTTGAAGGCGGTAGATCCTGGGTTCTCGGTCACGTACAACAGGGCGACTAGTCTTTTTACCGTGACAAATGCCACCGAGTTCTCTGTCGCGGTGGATGAGCCCACGGGCCGGGTGTTGGGGCTCATGGAAGGATCATATCCTTTCACAGGTGTCCTCGCTAGCAACCGGCCAGCAACGAATGGGAGACTGAGAATGGTGTATGTATACAGCGACATCGTTCGAGGAAACGTGATATCATCGTCGACAGGCACGGGATATGGAGGCCTTTTGGCCGTCTGTCCCAACATGTCGCAGTTCTTAGAACCCATTGTTTGGCAGGCAGCGACCCCTTTGTGGCAGCATCTCAAGGACTCTCCCAGCAACATCACGATCCGACTGCTCGACGAGGACGACGCTCCTATAACTGTCTACTCGGATTGGGCTCTTCAGCTCTCCTTCCGCATAAGCCCTCAGAAGGCGATGGGAATAGAGGCGAGGAAGATCGGGAGCGTTTTGAAGTATATGGCCCTTGACAGGACCGTCCAGCCACAAACCAGATTTATTTCTCAGCCATCTAGTACTATCGAGGACGATGAAAGTTAATTTTGGAGCAATCGGAAACGTGGCTAGACGCGTGGGAGAGTTTGCCGGCAACGCTATCAAGAGGGTCGGCGACGGGGCGGCCATCGTGTCAGCTGTCAAGAAAGCCGGGCACGTCGCTGGCGAAGTCATCTCAAAAATTGGCGACGGGGCGCGGGCTGCCAAACAGGCGGCGGGCATTGTCGATTCCGCGCTCGGACACATCCCATCCAACATGATCGCGAAGAGTACGCTGCTCGGGAAAGCGTACTCGGTCGCAAACACTGGTCTGAGCGCCTTGTCCAACCTCGAAAGACGGGTTGATGGAGCGAAGGTAAAAAATCCCATACTCGGCCAGCTTCTTCAGTAAAAATATCTCATTCGAATGTATACACAATCTATGGCTTCGGACAATTCCTGGTACTCGCGCGCTATCCCCAAGTCCATGCAATACCTCGTGAAGGCGCTGGGTCAGCACACGACTCAACGAGTCCATCTCAGCACCCTCTCAGCAAGCGACGGCATCAAACAAGGGTCTGTGGTCGCGGTCCGCCTCCCCACGTCCGGGTTCGTGGACTTGCACTCCTTCGCAATGTTTTTCACGGGGACCCCCACGACCACGGCGGGGTTCGCAAAGTTCCCCGCGTACACGTCCTCCATCATCAGGCGCCTCGAGGTACTGGCAGGAGGTCAGACCGTCGACAGCATCAACGACTACTCCCAGCTGTTCCATACGCTGCTCTCGGTGCACGGCGGTGTCGAGTACAATCTCGCGCAGGCTCCCGCTGGTTGGTCGAAGAATAACAACATCGTCACCGCTGACGTGGCTGGCACTCTCACAAACAACGTGAAGGCAAACACCGCAGTGGACGGCGTCATTGACCACTTTTTGGGATTCCTGAGTGGCGAGCCTCGGATCGTGGATCTGAGTCTCTTCCCCCCCATCGAGATCCGAATCACACTCATGGACGGAGGGGTGATGCTTCCTAGCGTGGCGCAAGCAGCTGCAGCTGGTGGCATCGTGGCCGTTGACGCAGGAAGGGTTGGTTTCGAACTGAGCAACATCCACTTTAGCATCGACACGTACAGGTTCCAAGAAGATATCGTGGGCCAGATTTTCTCGTCCAGGCTTGCCGAGGGTGGAACTCTCTCCTTCAAGTGGCGGACGTGGCAGTCCACCAAACAGTCGCTCGGGACTCGCACTCCCTATGCCATCAAGGCGTCGCTGTCTTCCGCGTCCGCCAGCAAACTCCTGGCGATTCAGGTTGCTGCCGGCGCGGACGTGACCAACGCATCTGGCAATACGATGTTCAATCACATCGCGGATGGTATGACTTCCTACCAATACGACATCAACGGATCCAACCTGGCGCCTGGATACCGTACGAACGCAACGGAGGCGTGGATCAATCTGTTGTCCGCGTTCGGTGACCAAGGGAATGTTTTGTCCTGTGTCCGTGAGGGCATGACTCCTACCACGTGGCTAAACAACAACTTCACGATGGCGTGTCACCTTAATATGCCGTGTGCCGGTCCAGAGTACATGAGCGGCCTTGACCTTCGTGGCACGGCATCGGTGGTCACGCTGCGAGTCGAGAAGGGAGCAACGGACTGCATTTCCTACATCTTCACGGAATGCGAATCAAAGATGGACATCGCTGCAGGCAGGCAGGCAGCCGTGTACCTCTAAAAAATATATACGTGTGTAATGACAAACGATGGACTACTTTCGAGACCCTAGCATCACAGCTAATCCGTTTAACAGGTTGAAGTTGATTTTTGACATTCCTGAAATGGCAGATTCTGGTCTGTCCATGACAATGCCAGCTAGACGAGCATTGCCCCTTCTCCCCACCTTCAAGTATCCGCTACCAAACTCTAAAAAATAATGTGACGATGATATTATATTAGCTCCATGTCGTTTGATTATGGTATTTGTCCTGCTTTGATTCGCAAGAAGCGCAAACGGCAAGGACAGCGCCGTCAATCACGTTAACAACTACACACGGACTGTATCCTAGCGCGGTACCGATTACAATGACAGCAGCATTCAGCGAAACAGTCACCGGGTTCACCTTGGGTGATATCGTTGTCATAAATGGTACTGCATCTGGTTTAACGGGTAGCGGCGCCTCTTACACATTCTCTGTGACTCCAGCTGTAGCTTATTCACTGACAACAGTCACTGTTGGAGGGAACGCAGCAAGCAGCGTGCTAGGAACCGGCAACACCGCAGCAACTCCGTTAGTCTTCACGTATTCGCCACCTCCAACGGTAACCCTCGCGACGACCGCGGGCTTGACGCCATCCTCATCACCCGTGGACGTGACAGCCACGTTCAGCAGGTCGGTGACGGGGTTCGCGTTGGGCGATATCACCGTGACCAACGGGACCGCCGCCAACCTGACCGGAAGTGGGGCGTCGTACGCCTTCCAAGTGACGCCAACCATCGCCAATTCTTCACAAACGTAGCGTGGCGCGGGCGCTGTTGTGGACGCATCGACAGGGAACGCCAACGCGGCATCTAACACACTGTCGTTCACGTACTCGGCAAATCCGTCGGTGACTCTTGCGTCCGGAACTCCGACGGGTGCTGTTTATCCGATCACGGCCACTTTTAGCACATCGGTCACTGGGTTCACGTTGGGCGACATCGCCGTGACCAACGGAACCGTGTCCAACTTGCTGGGAAGCGGTGCCACGTACACATTCGATGTGACCACTACCATGTCGGACTTCACGACGACGGTAAGCGTGGGCGCGGGCGCCGTGACGGGCGCAACGTCAGGGCTTGGAAATGCATCATCCAACACGCTGTCATTCACGTACTATTACAACCCGGCAACAGACCCCAGCTGTTCGCGTGGTACGATCCGTCCGACAGCGCCACGGTGTTCAGCGACACGTCGGGCACAACCCAGCAAAACACGACAGGTGGGAACGTGATGCGCGTGAACGACAAGGGCCGAACGGGTACCACGTGACGCAGGCAACTTCCGCCAAGTGCCCGACACTGGATACGGCGGAGCTGAACTCGAAACGGTCCCTCCGTTTATTAACTCGCGGTCTGGCTTGTTGGAGTCCGTGAACAATTTCTGGAACGCGGTCGGGGTAAGTGCGAGTGTTTTTATAGTCGCCAAACAGCTAACGACTGCAACGTATCCAGAAATAGGGGTTTACGGGTATTAGAGGTTATATGCTTGGATCGTCGAACGGCAATTGTTATCTCATGTCTTATCAGTCACAGGCACAGACCGTTCTCCTATTCGCTCCCGGTTCTGTATACGAAACCGTGAGCACCAGGGCTCAGTTCTTTGACAACAAGGCACACGTCCTGGCGCTTTCATGCAACAGCAGTACAAACGCCTTTCTCACCCGCTTCGACGGACGAGCTGGTTATAACAGAGTGGGATCGGACCCTACAACTGGTTCGGGAAATCTCGCTATTGGAGGAGACACGGCCAACGCGAGTCGTGCTTTTGATGGGTGGATTGGCGAGATCCTTATCTACAACACCGCCAAGACGTCAGCGGAACTTGAACGGATCCGCGGGTATCTTGTTGCCAAGTGGGGCACTCCCGCCGCCATCCCAGCGTAGAAATATTATCTCTTCCAATTTGTAATAAAGCAATGGAATACCCAACTTATTATCAAATAGTGCTAGATTCCAAGGCCTCTGAAAACGTGATTGACTCCACCACCGGGTTACGTCAATTTAGAATCAAACCAGACCCGAGGGCGCCCATCATTGACAGTACATGGCGCGGTGGTGTGCATTATGCCTACGTTGACGCAGTGCCTGTTGATGAGGACCGTGCTATTGTCGGGCTTGTTTCCCCGAGTTTCTCCGGTGGTGAGCATAACCAACAGGATTGCATTGTTTTATGCAACGAGACTGTCATGGGTGGAACAGACGGGGACATCCTTTCTTACGCCATGATCAACGAACACGCATTTTTTAACCTAAAGAACCCACACCTGTTCAGAAACGGAGGACATATTACGGTAGGAGCGTCGTACATTGACAGACTTGACGGAAACGAGACTCAATTCCCACCGTGCAGACGGGTGGTTTTGTATGCATCCTACGTTTTGAAAAGATTCGCGGGTTCAACAAGTGCAATTGTCATGGCAAGTAATTTCTACGAATATATATGGGTGGTTGCTTCGGAAAATTTACCTGCGTGGATACCTTAGAAACCTCGTTCAGGCGATTGACAAGTGACCCAGTTGATTACTCGCACGCTTACGAGTCTTTTTACCTAAATTCACGTCCCAGAACTCGCCACGTGGTAGAGGCCACCTTAGACTTGCATCGCTCCGAAATTTAGCCAAGTTCGACACTTGTACAAGTCCAGCCACCTTCGCGTCCTGTCCAGGCCGTGCCAGCAGACGTAACGGACCTTGGCACATTGTGCACAAATAGGCAAAATCACGTGCAAGTCACGCATCTCACGTTGCCAAGCTCTCTGCCGGTAGCCATGGCTTCCCGAAACGCAGGGCCTTGCGAGAAGGCGTTGGCAATGCTTGGAAAAATCCTCGATGGTCTCGAGGACGGCCAGACAAAGATATCTGACCAGCTCGCACACCTGACGCACAAGGTCTCCCTTCTTTCCGGAAACGAAGGTGCTGTTGGAGGCACCGGACCTACCTGCGAGGTCTTCAAGATTCACGACGCCGGATATGACGATGTCGACCGCAAGACGCCAAAAATTTGCGTCGAGTGGGTCTACGAGAAGAATGCGGCAAAGCCGAGGAAGGTCGAGGACCGCTGCGAGTGGATTCGCCTCGACCAAGCCGACGGGTGCGTTAAGATGGTTGACGATTTCCTCAATGGCTTCTCCAAGTCCAAGCGCCAGCCAGGCATTTCCCCCATTGCGCTCTACAGGGCATGGGAGGAGGTAAAGAAGGGTTTCGAGGACGCAAAGACCGCCACTTCCAATGGCAGGAAGAGGAGCCGCGAGGGAGCGTCAAGCTCCCACGGCCATGGCGACAAGAAGAACTCCGCCTCGTACGTGAAGAGCCTGACTGGACACTCCAAGGACAAGGAGTAGATTGTCGTCTTGTTGACGACGGCAACGAGCTTGCCATTTTCGCTCTTGTCGAGCTGATAACGAATGTAAACGTGTTATATTTTTTAATGAATTCGTTTATGCAGTATAAAACGCGTCAATATATGCTGAAAACAATTTTCATTTCGTCTCGAATTGCAGTTCTAACTGCAGGTTAAAAATCCAGAGTAAACCTCTTATGCATCGACACAGGTCGTGTGGGATTCTTGCATAGGTCGTCTGAGTTTCCAGATTAATAAACCCTAACACTCTGCACACCCCGCCGCGCGGCCCTCGCCGGCTCCCTCACCCTGCGAGGACATGGCGAAAAATTGGGCGGTCTTTTCTTAAGAGTAAGTACGTGCAATTTTTCGCCACATCCAACAACCCACGCCACCTCAGCGCCGGCCAGTGGGGGGGTGGCGAAAAATTGTCGTTCTTTCTCTTAAGAGTAACTAAGGACAATTTTTCGCCATCACTCTCACACCTTGACAAACACCTCCTATGACCCGCGCCAAGGGGTGGCAGGGTGGCGAAAAATTGTCCGTTCTTTCTCTTAAGAGTAACTAAGGACAATTTTTCGCCATCACTCTCACACCTTGACAAAACACCTCCCATGACCCGCGCCAAGGGGTGGCGGGTGGCGAAAAATTGTCCGTTCTTTCTCTTAAGAGTAACTAAGGACAATTTTTCGCCATCCTTGTCACACCCCAAACACACCATCACAACTGCCGGGGTGGTGACAGATGCCAGCCTAAATGTCACAACCTGGTGAGCAGTGGTGGCAGGGGGGCACTTCTGTTTTTGCAAGTGGTTTAGGGTTTTAGGGTTTAGGGCTTAGGGTGAGACCCATCCTAGGCCGCGGTCACTATAGGGTCACTATAGGGGTGGCAGATGCCAGCATAAGGGTGGTGCACTTCTCCTAGTCGCGATGACGGAATGATGACGGAATGATGATGGAAGCTACTTAATTAATTAATTAATTCCTAGCTGCATGCATGCAGGGGTGGGAATGTAAGCTACCCTTGCTCTAGGTGCACCAGGGCACCGGCACCACCATGCTGTCTCAGGTTCAACCCGCCTAAGGGGCCGGGGGATCCTGGCACGGGGGATCGGGAAGATCATCATGGCTATACAACAAGGGCTAGGGCATCATGGCTTCTCGACAGAGAGCACCTCTCTGCATAGGCATAGCATGGCTAAATTCTTAATGCAACATCCATGGGGGTCCCATTATAGTCCACGTTGACCACAAGCCCGGCCTGGCAGGCCCCTCCTGCCACTCCAGACTAGGGAATATACCAGTAGTGTAGATTAGATAATTAATTAATTAATTAATTAGACTCGTGCTCCCGTTGGGGAGTCACGGAGCATTAACCCCGATGGATGGATGGATGGGTGCAAACATTCCTACCGGTCTAATCTATCTACATTGGCTACATACTACATCTATCTAACAGCATTCTAACTACAACATCTATCTAGGCAGCCGCACGCTGCCCTAGGGGGAGCTATCTGGCGTGCCTCCCGCGGGATTGCACACGCGGGCGCTTCCCCACTGGCGTCCATAATGCCCCCCATGGATGATGGATGATGCTTTCAGTAAATAGCCGCGCCCACTCCAGCCTACAATGGGACCTCCCATGGATGATGCATTAAGAATTTAGTCATGCGATGCCTATGCAGGGAGTTACTCTCTGCTGAGATGCCATGTGTACACCAGCTATAGCCTAGCCACATACCCTCCACCCCATATGTCATGCAGGCCTACTAGGCCCTCTCCTCAAGCCCCCCGGCCTGGGTGCCTGTGCTTGTTAAGGAGGCATGAACCATCATGGCGGTGCAGGTGCACCTTGTGCACCCAGAGCAGGTGACAGTTGTACATCCTCCACCTGCAGGTTGTAGCCCTGATTGTATTACAAACCCATAGATGCCCCTTTCTCAGGGCTATGTGTTACATATGCTCCCAACGGAGCTATGATTTTAATTAATTAATTAATTAATTATAGACATAGCGTGGCTAAATGTTGAAGGCATCATCCATGGGGGCCAATATGGGCGCACATTTCCCCCTTCACCACGGGGTGTGGCAAGGTTGTGTCCTGTCTCCATACCTGTTCATTATTGTCGTGGACCACGTCATGCGCCAGGCACGTGCGCGCTTAACTGCTCTTAAGGGGTTCGAGCCAGGCTTGGACATCCTTAACGAGCGTGGGCACGGCGGGGTTAGCACGGGTTACCGCCTGGCTGACCTGATTTATGCGGACGACACCACCCTCATCGCGCGCCCCGAGCACATTCAGACCTGGCTGGACTGTCTGGGCCTGGAGGCGAGGGCGGTGGGGTTGGAGATCAGTGTCAAAACTGAGGCGATGGTGATTGGGGCCTCCAGTCGTCCACCGCTGCCGCGCCTGCTCGACGGGACGGAGGTCCCATTCCGCGACCGCTTCAAGCTGCATGTTGGGGAGTTGGCTTCCTGACACTGCCGACGATGTGGACACCCGCATCGGCCTTTCCTGGGCCAAGCTCCGTTCGCTCAACACCTAGCTACTGGCGCTCCAAGGGCCTGGACGAGCACCGCAAGCGCATGCTCTTCAAGGTCCTCGTCCTCACGGTGCTCACGTATGGCGCCGAGGCATGGACACTCACGGCAACACTGGCAGCCAAGCTAGCTAGACGGCACGGTAACCCGGATGCTCCGACAGGTCCTGAATGTAGGGTTTTCTCAGCGTAGGTCCTTAGAGTCTTTGTATCACGGTATGCCTCGTATTTCGGATGAGATTAGGCAGCGTAGGATAGCATTTGTAGGACATCTTGCTCGCACCAGCCAGGTCGACACCGCCCTTGGTCTGGCCGGTCCCCAGCGGCTCGGCCAGCCAGGGCGGCATATTTTGACCTGGCCTGGCCCCAATTAAGGACATTCCTAAAAAGGTAGGGAAACATGCCATGACCTATACCCAGATGTTGCTGGACGACCTAGTGGTCCCAGCCCAGTTTGAGTACCGCATCCATTCTCTCTCCCGTCTTTGGACTGACATGCAGGACAAGACGCGGTGGAAGAAGATTGTCAAGGCGCACACGCCAGCCCCTGTGGGCAAGCCGCCTCCCCGCAAGAGGAGGAGCCGTTTTGATGAGTAGCGTAGATACTAAGGCTTCTTCTAGACTAGATATAGCTTAGAGTTAGGTTAGTTCGATTACGCGGCTTCCTCCACACCACCCATCCAACCTGGAATATGTGCTACATGATCTCCCAACGGAGACATGTTATAATTTAATTTTTAATTTTTTTAATGGGCGCACATGCGCGGGGGCCACATGCTAGGCTAAGCCTTACTAATCTATACTACTGGTATATATATTCCTAGTCTGAGGTGGCAGGAGGGGGCTGCCAGGGCTTGTGGTCAACGTGGATGACCGCCCCCCTCCAGTATACCGGCTTCCCCCCGTTGCGCTCTGCCGGAGCTGGAGGTAGGTCGGCCATAGCTCGCGTCGCCGCTGTTGCTGGGCCAGGGTCAAGTCGTCGTCCAGCGTGAAGCGAGTCTCCGAGAGCTTAGAACTTGCGGCATTTAAGGAACGCCAGCTTGTCCGCCATGTACTTAAAGGTCAAGGAGCACGGGTGCCGGGCCAGCCTTCCCCCCCGCGCGGGGGAGGCGGACAGCCGACATGTCCAGCTCACCAGTGAGTAACATGGGGGCTGAAAAATGTCGCGCTTAAATGCCTCAGTCAAGAAGGCTCGTGGAGGTCTCACCTGCCGGCTGGTCGAAGTGCTTGACGATGACATTGTGGCTGCGCCGGGTGATGTCGGCTTCCTCGCGAAGGTCGAGGGCTTGTTGCTTGAGTTGTGCCGAGATGGTGGAGGTGGTGGAGGTGGTGTGCTGGCAGCTTAAGCAAGTCCGCCCAGGTGGAGGGAGCATCGCCGGCCGGGCCAGCAGGCGCCGGCTGGGCGGCGATGTCCCTCACCGCCTGGGCGGTGAGGCCGGCGGTGTCATGCATGCTCTCAAGGGCGTTGGCGGTGGCTTGAAGGCGTCAGTGGTCGAGGTCGAGGAGCTGGGCTTTGATGTCGGCAGTCGGGAGGCGGAAATGGCAGTGGAGGTGGCGGTGAGGTGAGGAAGTTCAGCAGCCAGCGGGCCACCCATTGCTGCGACGTCAGCAGCAAGGGGGGTCACGTGCTGCTGAAAGGCTTCCATGAGGATGGAACGGAGGGTGGGGGCGGAGATGGATGGAGCCCAGATCTCGCCGTCAGAGCGCTGGAGAAGGGAGTTGAGGATGGCACGCTGGAGAACGGGGCGGGGGGAGCCGAAAACCATGCTGACGTTGTGCCAGCGACGGCCGTCGGTGACGAGGAGGCGTCCGGTGGCGTGGAGATGGATGCACAAGTCGTAAAGCGAGGCATAGTCTCCAAAGAAGATGCAGTCCGGCCAGAGCAGCGGACGGAGACATGTTGGTCCAGTCGTGATCATCGACCTCGAAAGGTCTGAGCCGAAAGCGCGGTTCCGAGGGGCGTGAGGACCCTCCTGTTTTGTCGGCTGAGCGGGCGCGTTTAGGGTCGGGCGATGCCGATGGCGAGGCATTGAGGCCGGGAGGTTGCTGGGTGACCACCAGTGCACGCGACTAGTGTCACCGCTGCCGGCCGGATCTGGCGAAGCGGCAGCCTCAGCTGCCGCATTGTCAAAGGCGAGCGCATCCGCCAAACTGCGTTGCGTCGACAGGCGTTTGCTCGTCATATATTGCGTTTTAGATTCGGAAAATTATATCAGCATGTGCGTCTTAGAAAGACGAAGCGATAGTGATATTCACGGCTAAATTCGGTGCTCAAACGTGAAAGTTATGAGCTCCGCCGTCAGCCATGGCTACCTCGTGGCTCGTGGCTGTTGATGGAATGGGAGTCAGTCGGTGATGATGCTGCTCATGTCCAAGGTTGGTGGATACTACAAGAGGAGTAACTATCAATAAGTCGGTAGGCCGAGATGGCATGGGTACTTGGGTAGAGAATTGCCGGAGGAATTGAGATGGGCATTGGGTATGTTATAGTTCGGAGATGAATAGGGGACATTTTGGTACCAAAATAACCGGCCATGTACAGGTCCTCGTCCTCACGGTGCTCACGTATGGCGCCGAGGCGTGGACACTCACGGCAACACTGGCAGCTAAGCTAGACGGCACGGTAACCAGGATGCTCCGACAGGTCCTGAATGTAGGGTTTTCTCAGCGTAGGTCCGGCTACACGGAAACTTCGTGGCATGCCCATGCGCATGACACGCAAGTACTTATGCACATACAGTTCCGGAGCCGCAGAGCTTTTCCGGCAGCCGCAGAGCTAGAGATTATACAAATCTATTCTACCTATCGGAACTACGGCCATCTGCCATGGAATACATTAAAATTAAATTATAACATGCCTCCGTTGGGCCGGGAGATCATGTAGCACATATTCCTTGGTGGGTGGTGGAGTGGGAAGAGCCGCGTAATCGGACTAACCTAACGCTAATCTAGCTTGTCTAGAAAAATCCTAACTACCCTACTCATCAAAACGCCTCCTCCTCTTGGGGGGAGGTGGCTTGCCCACAGGGTCGGGCGTGTGAGCCTTGACAATCTTCTTCCACCGCGTCTTGTTCTGCATGGCAGTCCAAAGAAGGGAGAGAGAGTGGATGCGGTATTCAAACTGGGCTGGGACCAGTAGGTCATCCAGCAACATCTGTACGTAGTTCGTGACATGTTTCCCGACCTTTCTGGCAATGCCTTTGGGGCCAGGCCAGGTGGAATACATGCTACACATGATCTCCCAACGGAGTCATGTTATAATTTGATTTTTAAATTTAATTTATCGGAACTAGATGTTATTCATGAATGCATGCCATATGCCATCTGGAAAAAGTTGTTGCGAATTTTGACTGGTGGATAGGTCATAGGCTACAGAAAGTTGCTGCAAAGCCTTCCACGGCCAATTCAACGATATATTATATCAGAGGGCATGTGTTGAAACACACAGCTCTCATAGATGTCTTACAAGACAGAATCTTCATCATTGTCATCGTCTGCCACATAAAGCTTTTCGATTGCCGTCTGCGCATTATTAGACCACCAACCAGAACAGCCCACACGCCATCGGCGACAAGACGGAGCAGGGTTTTTAGCATCAGAGCAGCGGTAGTGAGATGCAGCAGGTCCAGTGGCAAAAAGAGAGTCCAGGCCACATGTCAAGGAAGACAGGTTCAACTGACGTTGTCCATTAGTGTCCAAGCCCTGCTGTCTTGTTACTCGCACATGCGTCAAACATTATCATGCCCTGCTTCTGTCGAGCGGACATACCTGTTGTCTCATCGACACCTGCTATGAAGGGCATGACCTGCTGCTGCCGCACACACCATGCCCACCAACATCGAGTGAGTCATGCGGGCGCTACCATTAACTCCTTCAGGGCCATGATGCTAACCCCTGCCCCTTGCTTCGCGCCAACCTAGTGTCTGAACGTCTGATCCCTGCTGTTGGACCGCTGCTGCTACCACGCCCACCTTGGTGTTCGTCATGTCGTGCCCCTGCTACCACACCCACCGTGGCAATCAGTGTCAAATCGTGTCAAGAAGCACAAGCCTTGACAAGGGTCATGCTAGTGTTGTCCAGTCGTTCCGTGGCTGCCGAGTCCATTACTGTCATGCTAACACACAAGCACCCACATACCTTGATGAGCGCCATGCCGTGCCCATCCGTGTCAAGAACCACCCAGCGTCATACCAGCGTCACCAGTGACACCTAATGCCGATTGATCAGTAATAAGCACTCCCCTTGATGAGCGTCGCCTGGTGTCCTTCCGTGACAAGAACCATCCACCCACCTTGATGAGCGTCATGTCGGCGGTCGCCGGCTTGAGGTCGAGCGCCACGCTGTACTGCACCATCGCGCGGTCGGGCTGCTGTAGCTTCTTGTAGATCTGGGGGGGACGGTGGCGACGGTGTCAACAGATGCCGATGATGTCAGCAGATGGCATGACCAGATGAGAGGGCGAGACACCACGGACAGATGGCACGATGGCGCGACATGATTATATGGCATGGCCAGATGGTGTTGCCCGGCCCACAGCCTACCACACCGAAGCCAGGACTGTGCTACCTAGATGATATACTACTTTATGACAGGCCAGACATTGGTGACGACAGGATATACCGCTGTGAGCTCTCAGCCTACCTGGCCCATCAGGTAGTAGACGTTGGATTCCTTGGGCGCCAGCTCGCGCAGCTCCTCCAGCTCACGCAGCGCGGCCTGGCGACACATGGGGCATCGTGGGGCAAGGCCGCGCAAAGCGGGAGAACGTCGGGAGGGGCGTGTGGGTAGAGGGTGGGGGGTGGGAGCACGAGGGCGAGAATGGGTCAACAGAAGGTTGTGGACAGCGAGTCATGTCCGTTCTGAGGGTCAGTGGCTGTCATTGGGTAAATGCTGGTCCGCAACCTTTGTGCTGAGCGGCAGAAGGATTCCGGCCAATTATTAGCCCAACTATGTGGGGGTGCAGGGGAAGAGACGGGGCACGGTGATGCTGTATTGGGCTGGATTTGGCAAGCATGGGGCATGGCAGGCACTAGGGTGGTGGGTTTAGGGTTTGGAGGCATGAGGGCACGGGTGTCGCTGCGAGATGAATACGACTGATAAATCGTTTCCAAGGCCACATTTCCCAAGCTCCTGCCCACAGCTATCCCCGGTAGAGAGTATGAATAAAAGGTGCTCTATTTGTTTCAGCTGAAGATGTAATAGTAGTAAAAAACATTACAGAGTATTTCCCAGAGAGTATGGACCGCATCCAAGCGGCTCTCGCGAGCATTGGTTATGCCACCTCGCACACCGCTCACACTACCAGTGAGAATCTAGCTGTTCCCGGTACAAAGCCAGCATAGCCTTGACAACACGCAAAACCAGTTTGGATACTAAAAAGCACAAACTAGAAGATACACAACTAGAAGATACAAAACTAGAATGAATACCTTAAAAATACAAAACTAGAATATGCTAAACTAGAATGGATACAAAGGTTACAAAATTAGTGCTTACGTATAGATACAATATTAGTATGGATGCCGGAAAATTGAGGTCTAGAAGAAACAACACTAGTACGCATATAGATACAAAACTAGTACGCATACTACTATAGATACAGAACTAGTACGCATATAGATACAAAACTAGTACACATATAGATACAAAACTAGTACGCATATAGATACAAAACTAGTACGCATATAGATACAAAACTGAAACGATTTCTACAGAAACCTGTTAAGTTCTTCCGATATAATATAGCTTTCTGCCCTCGCGCGCGTTTTCTGCCCTGCCCCTGTACGGGGGTTCCTGCCCTGCCTTCACACGATTCACTCTGCCTTTACCTGCACGGGGCCACCTCACCTCATAGCGCTCTTCCGACATGAGCACGCGCGCCTTCTCAAACTGTTGTCCGTGGGGGGCGCACACACGGGGCAATCGAAAGAGGGGGACACACGAGAGAGAGGAACGAACACGACTCAGATAGTCTCGAATCCAAACTTAACTTGTTTTCAAAATTCATGCGAAGCAGCTAGTTCAGGAGGGCATGAATGTAGTCGGCGATATGGCAACACGTCAGTAGTTACCAATTCGCTAGAATGTTCAACTAGTCACTTATATGCAAGTATGGTGACTAGGCGGTACACAAACATGAACACACTGACATGCACAGGAGAGGAGAGGACGGGGGCACATGCGCAGAGGAGATGGGCGCGGCATAGGGTCATAGCACCCGTGCAAGGCAGTGGGAGGACGAAAGGACATCATAAGAGGTTGAGGATGCCGAGTGAGACACACTGAATGTGCAGATACCATATGTTGGATGGAGTATCGGCCACAATATTCTACCACCCCCACCATATCATGTAGCCAGGCAGTCCTACGTGATGGCTATTGGGTTGCGTTCCGCTGCGCCCACACCAGCTACCTTGGCCACCAGCATCCCCTGCAGGCATCAACATGGCCATCACCCACATGGTAGTCCACATAGTAGTCCACATAGTTGTCCGCATAGCAGTCCACACAGTAGTCCACACAGTATTCCACTTAGGGGTCCACATAGCATAGGGTACTTTGGCCTGCATACCTTTCACTGCTCAAAGTGGCTCGCATTTGCATACTAGTCCGCATACTAGTCCACATAGCAATCCACACACTAGTCCACATAGTAATCCACACAGTAGTCCACATAGCAATCCGCATACTAGTCCACATAGTAATCCACACACTAGTCCACATAGTAATCCACACAGTAGTCCACATAGACGTCCACATAGTAGTAGCTACATAGGCCAGGAGGTTCTTGTTGTCCAAGTGAAAGGCATATGCGCACATCTGCGATAATGGCGACACCCAAACTATGTCTAGTGCGAGAATGGCCCTTGCCCACCCTACCTTAGCCAGCGGGTTCTTGCTGTCTGAGTGGATGGCGCGGTCCTGCAGCGCCAGCGCCTCGGCATTACGCTGGCAAACGGCACGTGTGATACACACCAGGGCATGTAGACATGCATGCACAGCAAGCCAGGGTTGCCACGAGCGACGCATCGCAAACATCAGACGAATAGAAAACGACACGAAACAAGCTGAGCCACGCGAGGGCTGAGTGGTGGCCCAGTCATGAACAAAACAAGTTTGGAGTGGTGAAAAGATGGGAAGAACAAACAAGAAAGAGTTGAAAGGCACCACGCGCC
Source organism: Mesostigma viride (assembly GCA_009746045.1). Lineage (NCBI taxonomy): Eukaryota > Viridiplantae > Streptophyta > Mesostigmatophyceae > Mesostigmatales > Mesostigmataceae > Mesostigma > Mesostigma viride. Next base: position 4,090,942 of record RPFO01000026.1, read on the forward strand.
GCACCCATCAGCACAAGCACACGAGAGAGCATTGCCAACCACCAGACCCACCAGGGCCACACATCAAGTTGAGCCGGGCCGTAGTTCAGTCAACCAAGTCAGGGACGAAACAAGGGTTGCGTGGTGGCCATCCATGAGCAGCCGCATGAGGGAAACCTCATTTATCATTACAAGTGGACGCACGGCAAACGTTTCGCCATCCTTGGGTGGTTCGTTCAGGTGTGCTATCTGGAACATATCCACATTTTGTCGAGAACCCTATCTGGAATACACATCGTTTCCGCGATGTGTATGCTCTGGAATATATCCGCAATATGGATGGACCCGAAGATGTAAAGCATCCATGCGTGCACATATAGACCCTCTCTCTACTGCTGGTATGTCACCTACAGGCTACAGTGCCCCCCACCTTGAGCGCGTGCAGCGCCATGCCAAGGTAGCAATGAAGCACGGGCGGGTGCGGGTTGAGTGTACCTGCTTGTCAAACCGTTCTCTATGTTACGACAGTGATGGATCACCTGGCTAGCCTGTAGTGACCCTCCTGTGTATGTATACATAACCCATGAACTACAGTGCCCCCCACCTTGAGCGCGTGTAGCGCCATGCCCAGGTAGCACTGAAGCACGGACGAGCGCGGGTTGAGCGTGAGCGCCTGCCGGAAGTGGTACTCGGCCATCTCGGCGCGCTCCTGCCGTAGGTAGATGCAGCCCACGCCGTACCTGGGGGTGGTGAGGGGTTGGTTGGTTGATTGGTTGGTTGGTGGGCGGGCGGGCGCGCGTGTGGGTGTGGGCGAGAAAGATATATATGTTGGCTTTGTTTATTTTTACGTGGGTGCCGTTACTCTGATGTAAGTGTAGTATATATATATATATAGAGAGAGAGGGAGGGAGGGAGGGAGGGGGCGAGGGAGGGAGGGAGAGAGGGAGGGAGGGAGGGAGAGAAAGAGTTAAAATGTCTGACTCCTACACATTTACAACCCACATGCGTGCTGTGTGCCTTCCTTCTCCCCGTACAGTGCGTTGTGTGGGTGCGCCTGGGCATAATTTACCGTACTCCCTTCCCCCTCACCACGCGTTGTAGTGTCGTGGGTCGATGCGAATGGCATCTCGGTAGCAGGCCAGGCTGTTGTCGAAGTCCTCATTGGCAAAGTATCTGGGGACGAGGCACACGGCAGGCACGAGGACAGCACAGGTCCACAAGGCAAGTGCAAAAATGCAATAAAACTACGGTAATATATACCACTACAGCATAATAACAAGGGCAAAACAGTGCAGCTGCGCTAATTAAAACAGGCCAGCACGATTGCAAGGTGGGCAGAGGCACACAAGGCTAAGAGCCGTGCTAGCCTCATCCATCATACAAATGCACAAACGGCCTTATGATCTCATGGCAGCTCGCTGTATGTGCTACTCACTCGCGCCCCCACAGCGTGTGCGGGTACGCAAAGTTTGTTATCCAGCTGGAGGGTTCCTACACCACTCTAGGTTTGAAAGCAGATCGCTACGTTTACGTGACACTCAATCATGCCCCCTAGATGCATACTCCACTCCCAAGTGCTCATCAGCCCCCTAGATTCATACTCCACTCCCAAGTGCTCATCAGCCCCCTAGATTCATACTCCACTCCCAAGTGCTCATCAGCCCCCTAGATTCATACTCCACTCCCAAGTGCTCATCAGCCCCCTAGATTCATACTCCACTCCCAAGTGCTCATCAGCCCCCTAGATTCATACTCCACTCCCAAGTGCTCATCAGCCCCCTAGATTCATACTCCACTCCCAAGTGCTCATCAGCCCCCTAGATTCATACTCCACTCCCAAGTGCTCATCAGCCCCCTAGATTCATACTCCACTCCCAAGTGCTCATCAGCCCCCTAGATTCATACTCCACTCCCAAGTGCTCATCAGCCCCCTAGATTCATACTCCACTCCCAAGTGCTCATCAGCCCCCTAGATTCATACTCCACTCCCAAGTGCTCATCAGCCCCCTAGATTCATACTCCACTCCCAAGTGCTCATCATCAGGAGTCTCACGTGTCACTCACTCATGCCCGCACAGCGTGTGCGCGTACGCAAAGTTGCTGTCTAGCTGGATCGCCCGCGAGAAGAACTTGAGCGCGGTCTCGTGTTCCTTGTGCAGCGACACGCAGTTGCCCAGCACGCACCTGGCGGGAAGGGAAGGGGTTACGGGAGGGGGTGGAGATAGGAAAGTAGGTTCGGAAGGGGTTACGGGAGGGGGTGGAGATAGGAAAGTAGGTTCGGAAGGGGTTACGGGAGGGGGTGGAGATAGGAAAGTAGGTTCGGAAGGGGTTACGGGAGGGGGTGGAGATAGGAAAGTAGGTTCGGAAGGGGGACGGAGGGGGAGATAGGTAGGTACGTTCGTCAATGGATGTGTGGCATCGGCGTGAGTTAGGGCTGAGGTGGCGAAAGAGGAGGCGTCCTTGGATGGGAGGGGGCATCCTCGGACGAGCCTGCTACCCAAAGGAAATGTGCGTCGGTACACAGGGTCGTATACAGTAAATCAGATACAATAAATTGTATACAGTAAATCGTATACTGTGAATTGTATACAGTAAATTGTATACTGTGAATTGTATACAGTATGTAGATACAGTATATCATACACAGCGCATCGTAAACAGTGAATCATACGAGAAGCAAGGGACACTGCTCACGCGCGCCACGCACCAGGCCTGCGGGCACAGCCGGTCCATCGCAATCACTTCCTGCGCCAGGTAGCTCAGCTTGATGTCCTTCTTGAGGTGCTGCGGGGGGCGTCGTGCAAGGGGACGTCGTGGGTCACAGTACGGCAGTTTGACAGCGTACAACAATTTGAAGGAACATCGCTGGAAAGCAAAGACATCATGTTAACACACTACAGTAATTAGTACGACTGCTCAGGCCAGAACAAGGAGTACTGAATGTGTTCAATTCTATGGTTCCGGAAGGAAGAGAAAAGCGCATCTCTATGCTGCCTCTTTCACTTATTTCAATTCGCCTCTGGTGGGCAAATGAGAGAGACAGGGATGACCCAAGACCCACTCACTCTTAGCGCGGTGGACTAGGACCCATACAATGAACCCATAACACTGCTGCATAAATCGCTACAGCGTACCCATAACACGGTGGAGTAGATTTCCACCCCGTCGAGCTGATGTGGCGCCACGCGGCGCGCCCACTCGAACGCATGCTCCGCGCGCACATAGTCCACCATCTCAAAGTGGGCACGGCCGACCTGAGAAGAAAACAGGACATAGGGGGGGGGGGGCGTCTGGGGAGAATCAGTCCACCATCTCAAAGTGGGCACGGCCAACCTGAGAAGAAACTAGGACATGCGGGCAGGGGGGGGTAGTGGGTGTAGGAGGAGAATCAGTCCTCCATCTCAAAATGAGCACGGCCGACCTAAGGTGTTGAAGTTCAGCAGGTCGGGGTGAGGGGGTGGGGAGGGGATGGCCAGGAAAGGCAAAGAATAGGCAAAGGAAAACGCCGGCTTCATAAGGTTGTACCGCACAAATCGGAATGCAGTAATTGCAGACAGAGGGAATGGGAGGGAAAGCAAAGAGTGGGGAGTGATGGTCGGTGACCTTGCCACACCATGCTTGCACGATGTTCTAGTACTGGCACACGCACCTGGCTGAGCACCCATCCCGTGGTGTAATGCTCCTGCGGCAGCTGAGAGAAGACCTCCAGCGCTTCCTGCGGCGTTGGTGGCCAGCAGAGGGCAGCATAGACAAAGACAGGGTAAGTCACAAGAGGGCACCATGAACGGGAAGCAATGAGGGCAGCATAAGCAAAGACAGGGACAGCATACCAGAAGACGTGGATGAGGAAGGAGGGTTGGATAAGGGTTTGCGGGGGGGGGGGGGTGCAAGGAGAATGACAACAATAAGGAGGCCAGGGCATGCCAAAGAAAGAAATAGACCGGAGAAGAGCGGGCCAAGGCTGTAGGCACCGCCTGCAGATAGCCGCATGCTGAGTGGAAAGCTAGGTAAACCAGACATGAAATACGGCTGGTGTAAAAAATACTGGCGCATCCATAATGCGCAGTCATCATGCCATCACAATACCATCATCGTTCAGTCATAATACTCGTCACACTGTCATCATACCAGGCATCATCCCCCGCTGCCACAGCATCAGAGATGGCGCAGATCCACATAATCGAAAGATGCATGATGACCCAGTAAATGCTGCAGTAAATCTATACTACTGTTGCTACGATATGTACTATGCGCAGATAGATACTATGGTAAGATATTTCCAGTACAGCGCTACAGTCGGCAGTCCATGATAGAAACAAGGACGGCCCACAGGACTCCCAGTCGCACGTGGCTTGAGAGGGGCAAAGAGGCGATAGCAAACAAGGGAAAAGGGCAGGGAAAAGTGGTAGCAAAGATGGGAAAAGGCTTGGGAGGGGAAAAGATAGGAGAGGAGAGGCAGAGAGGTGGGAGGGACGAGCCGGCAAGTCTTGGGAAATGATATCAAGAACGTTGGGGGGGAGACGAGAGAGATGGCAGTCACGCATGAGAAGGTACAGAAGCCATGGCGAAAGCGAGACGAAATAGGTGGTGCACAGGCGAAGAAACCTTCTCACCTTGCACCGCAGCTTGCACAGGTGGTTGAAGCCAAGCCCCAGCGTATGCAGCAGCTCCAGCAACTGGCATTCGCCACGCTCCCTCTCCCCATCCCCCATTACCCCACCACCCAGGCCGTCCCCTTCCATGAGCCCACCCTCTGGCCCCACTCCCCGCATCTCTTCTTCCAACGCACGCGCCTCTCCCCCACCCCCCCGGACGCCACCGCCCGAAATCGGAGTCTCTGCCTGCGCCTGGACGGGAGTAGCGCTGCTTCTCAGCTGGCGCGTGGTCGCCCCGGATCCTGCCGGAGCGTGCGCCCCTGGGGCAACCTGCCGGCCCGGCCTGTGAGGGATCTGGCTACGTTGCGCCCCGGACGTGTGACCGCTGGCGTCCATCACCGGCGTCATCGCACCCGCGTAAGGGTCTGCGGGGGTTGCCCCCCCCCCGGAAGCGGCCCCGGTGTGGGCTGGTTGGCCCCCTCTGGGGTCATCAAACAGCTTGCCCGATACCTGGCGCGCTCGGATACGGCATCACAGAGGAATGATAGAGCAGAGCATCAAAGATTAGAACATAGCAGGAGTAGGAGATATGGCACAGCATCAGTACAAATAGTGCTCTATTGTATACAGAGCACAGCAGGAGCAGGAGATATGGCACAGCAGGAGTAGGAGCAGGAGCAGGAGCAGGAGCAGGAGCAGGAGCAGGAGCAGGAGCAGGAGCAGGAGCAGGAGCAGGAGCAGGAGCAGGAGCAGGAGCAGGAGCAGGAGCAGGAGCAGGAGCAGGAGCAGGAGCAGGAGCAGGAGCAGGAGCAGGAGCAGGAGCAGGAGCAGGAGCAGGAGCAGGAGCAGGAGCAGGAGCAGGAGCAGGAGCAGGAGCAGGAGCAGGAGCAGGAGCAGGAGCAGGAGCAGGAGCAGGAGCAGGAGCAGGAGCAGGAGCAGGAGCAGGAGCAGGAGCAGGAGCAGGAGCAGGAGCAGGAGCAGGAGCAGGAGCAGGAGCAGGAGCAGGAGCAGGAGCAGGAGCAGGAGCAGGAGCAGGAGCAGGAGCAGGAGCAGGAGCAGGAGCAGGAGCAGGAGCAGGAGCAGGAGCAGGAGCAGGAGCAGGAGCAGGAGCAGGAGCAGGAGCAGGAGCAGGAGCAGGAGCAGGAGCAGGAGCAGGAGCAGGAGCAGGAGCAGGAGCAGGAGCAGGAGCAGGAGCAGGAGCAGGAGCAGGAGCAGGAGCAGGAGCAGGAGCAGGAGCAGGAGCAGGAGCAGGAGCAGGAGCAGGAGCAGGAGCAGGAGCAGGAGCAGGAGCAGGAGCAGGAGCAGGAGCAGGAGCAGGAGCAGGAGCAGGAGCAGGAGCAGGAGCAGGAGCAGGAGCAGGAGCAGGAGCAGGAGCAGGAGCAGGAGCAGGAGCAGGAGCAGGAGCAGGAGCAGGAGCAGGAGCAGGAGCAGGAGCAGGAGCAGGAGCAGGAGCAGGAGCAGGAGCAGGAGCAGGAGCAGGAGCAGGAGCAGGAGCAGGAGCAGGAGCAGGAGCAGGAGCAGGAGCAGGAGCAGGAGCAGGAGCAGGAGCAGGAGCAGGAGCAGGAGCAGGAGCAGGAGCAGGAGCAGGAGCAGGAGCAGGAGCAGGAGCAGGAGCAGGAGCAGGAGCAGGAGCAGGAGCAGGAGCAGGAGCAGGAGCAGGAGCAGGAGCAGGAGCAGGAGCAGGAGCAGGAGCAGGAGCAGGAGCAGGAGCAGGAGCAGGAGCAGGAGCAGGAGCAGGAGCAGGAGCAGGAGCAGGAGCAGGAGCAGGAGCAGGAGCAGGAGCAGGAGCAGGAGCAGGAGCAGGAGCAGGAGCAGGAGCAGGAGCAGGAGCAGGAGCAGGAGCAGGAGCAGGAGCAGGAGCAGGAGCAGGAGCAGGAGCAGGAGCAGGAGCAGGAGCAGGAGCAGGAGCAGGAGCAGGAGCAGGAGCAGGAGCAGGAGCAGGAGCAGGAGCAGGAGCAGGAGCAGGAGCAGGAGCAGGAGCAGGAGCAGGAGCAGGAGCAGGAGCAGGAGCAGGAGCAGGAGCAGGAGCAGGAGCAGGAGCAGGAGCAGGAGCAGGAGCAGGAGCAGGAGCAGGAGCAGGAGCAGGAGCAGGAGCAGGAGCAGGAGCAGGAGCAGGAGCAGGAGCAGGAGCAGGAGCAGGAGCAGGAGCAGGAGCAGGAGCAGGAGCAGGAGCAGGAGCAGGAGCAGGAGCAGGAGCAGGAGCAGGAGCAGGAGCAGGAGCAGGAGCAGGAGCAGGAGCAGGAGCAGGAGCAGGAGCAGGAGCAGCACAACATCCGGATAGATAGCACAGCACAAGTATACATAGCACAGCAGCGCAGGGAGGAGGGCTCTCAGTAAGCAGGGGGGGTTGCATTGGGAATGGCAAAAAAGGGATCACCGTCCTGTCCATTCTTAGCCATATTCTTAGCCATATTCTTACCCATATTCTTAGCCATAGTCTTAGCCATATTCTTAGCCATCCGTAGGCACTCTTAGGTATTCATTAGTCCGGTCGGCGAGTCGCGGAGCACAAAAAATACCATTTTGGAGTGCATTCCATCCCTGTGTGCTGAGCAATGAGAAGGGCCGGGGGAAGAGACACCCAACGTCCTCACGCAGCATGCCCGAAGGCAAGCCACAGCGGCGCTCATCATAGCTGCCCATTGCGTCTCGATCATGTGCACACTAAGCGACATGGGCAAAGGGAGTTGGGCGGCTCTAACCTCTGTGGGTGCACTAAGACTGAAGTGTGCGGGGGTAAACAGGCGGGTGGGTGCATAGACTGAACAACGGAATACTGCCAGTGGTATGCTGAGCCAGACAAGATGGTGTCTTCTTAGCCATTCTGGAGATTAGCCGTTGTTCGTCCTTCCTCGCCATTCCCTAGTCATCCTCGCTCAATGCCTAGCCCCTTCGAGTCACTAGTACTCCTCCCTCGCCCTCCTGCCACATCAGAAAATGACCCACCGCCGCCATGCTACTGGCGATGCTCCGCCAGCCTTAGTCCTTACGCTATGGGTCATGTGCTTTAACGTAATGAGGGTCATGTGCTCTAACGTAATGAGGGTCACGTGCTTTAACGTAATGAGGGTCATGTGCTCTAACGTAATGAGGGTCACGTGCTCTAACGTAATGAGGGTCACGTGCTTTAATGTAATGAGGGTCACGTGCTTCAATGTAGTGAGGGGATGGCACACAGTCGCCATCCGCCACCCTTTCGCCTCCTGCCCCACACGCACGCCGCCACCATCATCCGCCACCCTTTTGTATCCTGCCCCACGCGCACGCCGCCACCATCATCCGCCACCCTTTTGTATCCTGCCCCACGCGCACGCCGCCACCATCATCCGCCACCCTTTTGTATCCTGCCCCACGCGCACGCCGCCACCATCATCCGCCACCCTTTTGTATCCTGCCCCACGCGCACGCCGCCACCATCATCCGCCACCCTTTTGTATCCTGCCCCACGCGCACGCCGCCACCATCATCCGCCACCCTTTTGTATCCTGCCCCACGCGCACGCCGCCACCATCATCCGCCACCCTTTTGTATCCTGCCCCACGCGCACGCCGCCACCATCATCCGCCACCCTTTTGTATCCTGCCCCACACGCACGCCGCCACCATCATCCGCCACCCTTTTGTATCCTGCCCCACGCGCACACCGCCACCATCATCCGCCACCCTTTTGTATCCTGCCCCACACGCACGCCGCCACCATCATCCGCCACCGCTCACCTTGCGCAACTTGCCCGCATCCAAGAACTTGCGCGTCTGCATCGTGTCATGCCCCGAGGGTGACGGCGCCACCGGATGGTGCCCATGCCCCCCCCCCAGGTGATGATGCGGGTGATGATGGATCAGACGAGGAGGGGCATCCAGCGCATCTGGGTCCGGCGTAGCCGCGGGCACGGGGGATGGTGTGATCAGGCCATGTCCGGCGTGACTCTCGATAGCAGCGGCACGGCCTTTCATCGGCGCGGGCGCGCTGGGCGTGCGGAGGAGGTGGGCCCCACGGGGGGGTAGCTCGGGGGGCATTACATGGGGGGATCCCTGCTTGTGGTGGTGGACGGGGAGGGGGGGCGGAGGGATATTGCAAGTGTGCACACGGGCAGTATGATGGGCGTGCAGCCGTAGCAACATCTTTGGGCGTGGGATGGGTGTGTGGCGGAAGGCAGCAGCCCTAGAAGTGTATCGCCAAGCGGTGCTATGGAGTACCTAGAAGCGTCCCTGGTTGCCTGGGAAGCGAGCGACCGGAACGCAGGGTACCGGGGAGGCGGTTGTTGGCAGCTGAGCGACAGGATCATGCAAATCGAGGGATGAAAGGAGGGCGGGCTGACTGAGGTTCAGATTACAGCAGATTCACGCAGCAGTGGAGCCTTTAGATCACCTGTCCAGCATTCGCTTCCAAATTTGGAATGACAAGGCATTTTGTGTCATAGTCCAACAGCAAACGGTAGACAGGGGGGTCATGTTGACAAGGCACATAGCCAAACCCCTGCATGGAAATTGTGATGAATCAAGAAGCGCAAGCAAGGGTGAGTGGCAAGCAAGGCGTATCCATGGTCCACCATGTTGGCAAGGGCACTCGCACATGCACAGGACAGCCAGGAGAGGATGTGCCACCTACCATAACTGCTGACGGCGGCGGCGTCCGAAACGACATCTGCGACGGCGTCAGCTGCGACAACAACAGGATGCCACGCGGCTCCTCGGACGCCACCACACCGCCTGTCCTGCGCTGCCCGGGGGCACTCTCCGCGTCCCCAAACAGGTCCCGCATCCCAAACGCGCGTCCCAGGAAGTACGGCGTGGGTGTCCCTGCCGTCCCCATGCTCGTCCGCTTGCCACCTGTCGTCATCGCGAGCACGTCGGTGCCTCCCCCAGGGGCTCGTTCGGGTGTATACCGATCATAGGGCGTGCTCATGCTGGCGTTGGCGGCATTGGTGCCTGCGGATGCTAGCGGGTAGTGGGGTTGTTGTGGCTGGCTCGCTAGCGACTGCCGCCGGCACTCTTCGACCAGCTGCATCGTGGGGCGCTGGGGGTCCACCTCCTCGCCTGCGAGGTGGGGCGCCGCCGGAACAAGTGAAACAAACAAAGAAAAAGCTGTTATCTCGACATGTTGTGCAGGTTGAAGTGTTCTTGTTGCTGTGAAGGCAAAGCTGCTCTTTGTGAGAAGCTCCGTTTGGGAAAGGTTCGGCTTCCCGACCTTGCACAGGGCTATTGAAAATGCAAGGTCACAGGGCAGGTTCACACAGCAGGTTCAGGTACTCTCGTGTATGCTAATGGGCAGCGTGCCAGGGTCGTTGTTGTGGGGCGCACAGCCTTGAGTGCAGATGCATACATGCCCTACTATGCCCACAGGGAGGCACCTACGATATAAAGTAGTATAGAATATTTATATATTAGATATATACTACGGGGGTCGTGCTGGTAGGATCCTACCAGGAGATTGTCCACGGGAGCTCTCTAGGGAGCCCATAGAGGAAATGAGGCGTGTGTTTGCATGTCTGCATACAATTAGGGAGCCCATAGAGGAAATGAGGCGTGTGTTTGCATGTCTGCATACAATTAGGGAACCCATAGAGGAAATGAGGCGTGTGTTTGCATGTCTGCATACAATTAGGGAGCCCATAGAGGAAATGCGGCGTGTGTTTGCATGTCTGCATACAATTAGGGAGCCCATAGAGGAAATGAGGCGTGTGTTTGCATGTCTGCATACAATTAGGGAGCCCATAGAGGAAATGCGGCGTGTGTTTGCATGTCTGCATACAATTAGGGAGCCCATAGAGGAAATGAGGCGTGTGTTTGCATGTCTGCATACAATTAGGGAACCCATAGAGGAAATGCGGCGTGTGTTTGCATGTCTGCATACAATTAGGGAACCCATAGAGGAAATGAGGCGTGTGTTTGCATGTCTGCATACAATTAGGGAACCCATAGAGGGAATGAGGCGTGTGTTTGCATGTCTGCATACAATTAGGGAACTCACTCGAACACGATCAAACAAAGTTCCTAAAACATTGCATGCCACTCGCTCGCATTGCAAGCTATGCCATTTGTAAATGTGACACACACCGGCATGCATGGGGCAACATCGAGGCACACTGCGCGTTAGCTTTCCTGAAATTGAAACTATGCTGCTAATTGAAACTAGTGACCCAGGACGCGGATCAGGTGGGGGGGCTACAGCTGCACGGATGGGCAGGCGATGCTCGCATGTATAAATGACCAGTACTGCATGACCATCTTTAAATTCGTCCTCAGCAGGCACGGCTACAGGAAACATGCCCAGGGGAGCACATGCCCAGCCTTCTCCGCTGTGGCGAGAAAATGAGAGATGAAATTTCGGTTGGAACTCACCCAGCATGCACAGTTCGACAAGGGAAGACCATTGGAAGGGGTCCTTGGCGAGGGCTGTTCGGAAATGTTCTGCGGCCGCGGACCGGCGACCGGACAACCTGGAACCGCATGAGAAGCGCATGCAAGGGCATGGCCACGCACGTGAAACTCATGAAGACATGGGAAAAAGTGACATGCAAACAGCACATGCAAACAACACATGCAAACATGACATGTAAACAAAACATGCAAACATGGCATGCAAACATGGCATGCAAACATGGCATGCAAACATGGCATGCAAACATGGCATGCAAACATGGCATGCAAACATGGCATGCAAACATACGGGCACATGGCCATCGGGGCGGTACATCATCAAAGCATGGCATGGCCAGCAGCTGTGGAAGGCGCAGCGACACACGAATAGATAGATGGCTGGCCAAGGGAGCTGGCCACGGAAGAGACCCTGGCTCTGGGAGCACTGGCTCGTGGGGAGCAGCACAGAGACAAGAGAGTGAGAAACACTAGACATCCGCCAGCAATCATGAACGTGGGAAGCATGGGAAGCAGCACCGGTGAAAACGATGTACTACAGAAGCAACAACACACGCGACAAAGATATAAAAAAGGCATGGGTACCAGATCTGCCTGTTACCCAACAAGACATGGAGTACTAAAAATACTCTAACAGTACAGTGACAAAACAAAGGTAGAGTACAGTGAACAGAGTACGGGAGAGTACGGGAGAGGACGGGAGAGTACGGGAGAGTACGGGAGAGTACAGGAGAGGACGGGAGAGTACAGGAGAGCACAGGAGAGCACAGGAGAGTACAGGAGAGTACAGGAGAGTACAGGAGAGTACGGGAGAGTACAGGAGAGTACGGGAGAGCACAGGAGAGTACAGGAGAGTACAGGAGAGTACAGGAGAGTACGGGAGAGTACGGGAGAGCACAGGAGAGTACAGGAGAGTACGGGAGAGTACAGGAGAGCACAGGAGAGTACAGGAGAGCACAGGAGAGTACAGGAGAGTACGGGAGAGTACAGGAGAGCACAGGAGAGCACAGGAGAGTACAGGAGAGTACAGGAGAGTACAGGAGAGTACGGGAGAGTACGGGAGAGCACAGGAGAGTACAGGAGAGGACGGGAGAGTACAGGAGAGGACGGGAGAGTACGGGAGAGTACAGGAGAGTACGGGAGAGCACAGGAGAGTACAGGAGAGGACGGGAGAGTACAGGAGAGCACAGGAGAGCACAGGAGAGTACAGGAGAGGACGGGAGAGTACGGGAGAGCACAGGAGAGCACAGGAGAGTACAGGAGAGTACAGGAGAGTACAGGAGAGCACAGGAGAGTACAGGAGAGTACGGGAGAGTACAGGAGAGCACAGGAGAGTACGGGAGAGTACAGGAGAGTACAGGAGAGTACAGGAGAGCACAGGAGAGCACAGGAGAGCACAGGAGAGTACAGGAGAGCACAGGAGAGTACGGGAGAGTACAGGAGAGTACGGGAGAGTACAGGAGAGTACAGGAGAGCACAGGAGAGTACAGGAGAGTACGGGAGAGTACAGGAGAGCACAGGAGAGCACAGGAGAGTACAGGAGAGTACAGGAGAGTACAGGAGAGCACAGGAGAGGACAGGAGAGTACGGGAGAGTACAGGAGAGCACAGGAGAGTACGGGAGAGTACAGGAGAGTACAGGAGAGTACAGGAGAGCACAGGAGAGCACAGGAGAGCACAGGAGAGTACAGGAGAGCACAGGAGAGTACGGGAGAGTACAGGAGAGTACGGGAGAGTACAGGAGAGTACAGGAGAGTACAGGAGAGTACAGGAGAGTACAGGAGAGTACAGGAGAGGACGGGAGAGTACAGGAGAGTACAGGAGAGTACAGGAGAGCACAGGAGAGTACAGGAGAGTACGGGAGAGTACAGGAGAGCACAGGAGAGTACGGGAGAGTACAGGAGAGTACGGGAGAGTACAGGAGAGTACGGGAGAGTACAGGAGAGTACAGGAGAGTACAGGAGAGCACAGGAGAGTACAGGAGAGTACAGGAGAGCACAGGAGAGTACAGGAGAGTACAGGAGAGTACGGGAGAGTACGGGAGAGTACAGGAGAGTACAGTAATAAAACCAGGGTAACCAGCAGAGGTTGTGGGTTAACCCTGGGAATGCCCCTAAAACCCCTCAGGCTCCGGGAGAGGCCTTTATATTCTCCCCAACCGGCGCCTCTAAATGTGTGTTCCAAGCCTATCTGTGGGCTCTGGACCATGGGGCAGCCTTACTGCATCCGCTATGAGTCAGCCATGATTTGCCCATGCAGAGAGCCACTCTCTGCTGAGACGCCATCATGCCCAAGCCATTGCCTAGCCATGATCATCTTCCACCCCATGTCCGCAACTTTGCACAGCTGCTGGAATACATGGTGGTGCAGGTGCACCTCAAATGTGCACCCCGAGTAGGTGGCAGTTTACACCAACCACCTGCAGGTTGTCGCCTAGAATGTATTGAAAACCATATGCCCCTTCTCAGGGATATGTGTTACATATCCTCCCCACGGAGGTATGTTCTTAATTAATCAATTAACCCCTCAACCGTCTCTGACTCGTGCCTAGGATGAGTCACCAGTTGCACAGTACGCCACAGGTGCCCCCATTCAACCTAATTATTATTTCTAGACCATACTGGGAACCAAGCATACCCATATGAGGGCCCACCTGGGGGTATAGTGGGTGGTCCTAGTACTAGGTCCCCCTGCTCTATAAATAGCCCCCCCCTCAGGGGGGTACGGTGAGTGTGTGCGGTGACACTCTTACAATGCGTGATAGACCTCTTTTCTCAATGAGTTGACCCTGGGGTTGGTTTTGTAGATAGGTTTACAAGTTAGGATGGGTAACCAACACTAAAAATTGTAACCGCCCCAGGGACCCACAAGAGAGTGCTAAAAATAACTGGTGACTCATTTGAGTCACCAGTTTTGGGGGGGCTAAAACAAGCATTCTAGTGCAGTTTTGAACCTGGACATGATAGGTAAGCATGGAATATTGGTAAAAATGCATGCTAACACCTATTCCAACCAGGGTGCCACCAACGCTTGCCATAACCACTGCCGCATATGCTTGGAGAAGGCTACGCGCGTGCCGCGAGCACGGGCTTCACAACCAACGCATGATGGACCACGTATACCTTGGATTTCACCCTAGTATGTCAGGGGGGACTGCAACTGTACCCAAACACTACATCCAAGCACTTACATGTCTTGTTTCACCCAGGGAACCGCAAGAAAATGCTCAAAATAACTGGTGACTATTTTGAGTCACCAGTTTAGAGTACCCTGTTGACTTTGACCAGGGTTTGCACCCTGGTCCGGTGGTCAGATACGGTCATTCAAGTGTCCTACGGAAAGAGCAGATCTAGATCTTTCCAACGGTCCTATTTTTACCCGAAAAAACCTTCCCGCCAGATCCCTACAGGGCGCACAAACTCGTGCCGATTTTGAGTCACGAGAAAAACTCGTGGTCGAAAATCGGCACGAGGACGGTTGAGGGGTTAACCAGCAGAGCTGTCAACTCACTAGCAGACAGCGCCGAGCTGGTAGCATATAGTACCAGTATGACAATAGTATGAACAAAAAATAATAATAATTAAAATAAAAAAATGTGGTATAACAAAACAAGGGTCACCGACAAGCAGCGTGTGATAGGTACCCAGCAGCCGTCACATCAGACTCACTTGCAGACCACGCCGAGGAGGTAGTAGCCGGCGGGACCCATCGGTACCTGGCATGACATGGCATCAGAACATGGATATTCCATCATCAAGTCCTTGATCAAAACTTGCGTTAGAAGGGGGTGCAAAGACCCCAAGGCGCAAAGCCATGGGCATGAGCGTGAGAGCGCAAGTATGTGAAATAGTTTGGTACTATATTGGTGTGCACGCAGGCATCCGTATGAGCAAGACAACGCGATCAGCATCATGTGCACGCAGGCATCCGTATGAGCAAGACAAGGCAACCAGCATCATGTGCACGCAGGCATCCGTATGAGCAAGACAAGGCAATCAGCATCATGTGCACGCAGGCATCCGTATGAGCAAGACAAGGCAATCAGCATCCTGTGCACGCAGGCATCCGTATGAGCAAGACAATGCAATCAGCATCATGTGCACGCAGGCATCCGTATGAATGAGACAAGGCAATCAGCATCAAACAGGGCACGCATTTCGTCCCTTTATGGGTAAAGGTGCGCAACTGTGGGGCGTGGTGGGGAGGCTGCGAGCAGACCTTTTAGTTTGTTCCGTTCCCGTACGCACCGGATGCGTGTTTGCAACCACCCCACCCCCCACCCGCCTCCCCACCCCCCCACCAGGTGCGCGCGCACCACACCTTTCGTCACACGTCGCCCCCCCCCCCCCCCCCACACACAGGTTCCTTGTGTTGGTTTCCCCCTCGCCCCCCTCGCCCTCTACGGGAGAAGGCCATTGGCCCGCGACATGTTCAAGGCAGTCCCCACACACCTGGTCTATGCCCCCCCCCCTCACCTGGTCCTTTCCCCCCCCTGGCCCCGCTGCGTGCGGCAGTAGTGCGGTCTCTGCCTCGGGCAGCTTGTCCAACTTGAGGCAGCACTGGGCCAGCAGGTAGCGGCACTCGGGCGAGCTGGTGCCTGCTACCACACGCACCGAAGGGAAGCAAGCAAAAAGGGACGAACAAACAAGAAAGACCGGCGGACACACACGCACACACCGCATGAAGAAAGAAAAACAGGCGGGCAAGCAAAGCAGGCAGCAACCGAGGAGCACACACAAAGGCAGGTGGAGGAGAGTGCAAATGACGACCGTGTGAGGGGGGCGCACGGCTACCAGGACAGCCTGGTGACTGGCCCGTCTGGAGAGCATGACAGCCCGCCGCTTGCAGAGGATTCTCTAGTGGGAAAATCTGGGGAAGTTGTAGGGTAATAGCATGGCCTTTCGATAAGGTGTATTTTAAGGGAGACTGCGCAGCTCGCTCGTGTAGGTAAGGGGGATGGGAAACGGGAAAGACCAACAGGCAGGGAAAGAAGGGGAAAATGCGGAGGGGTGGGGGGTGGGGGGGGGGGGAGAGGGGAAGGGGGGGAGGAAGAGAAGAGGACATGGCAAACGGTATGATGACAATCTGAGGTAGCAAGGAGGCCATGCTTTTCTAGGGCTAGGACTGCATTGTTTCCTAATTAAGGTTGATCCTAGACTCGCCATGTTTGCTGTAGTTGTTTGCACATAGTTCCTCTGCATGAAGTTAGTTTCAAGGGGAAGCCCACGAACGAAATTCAATCATAATGTTCTTGGTTATCGATAGCATGAAATGACGACTTAGTGGAAGGGCGCGCACAGAAGCTGCAAAAGGAGGTATGCCTCTCCCCGTCACTCACCTTTGAGAACGAGGTATGCCGCATGTGGCTGCTGCGAACAAAAATAGCACGTGGCTAGAAGGTGCTTGTTCGCCTGCAAACGAAAACGATCGTGGAGCGCGGAATTCGTGGACGGAAATGCAACGATGATCATCAATTATGGGTTAAGACGGTGACAGGCTGACGTGGCAGACGTCGTCAATAACAGCAGCTCGATACGCACGCCCATTTCCCAACCCTGCGCGGGTATGTCGCTACCACCGCTTTGCATGAACTAGATCTTGGTGATGCTACGTGGTTGAAAGCTATATCATAGTTTCTTATCAGCATACAAAATAGTAGGCATGCCCAGTTCAACAAGCATGCACGGCAACATAACACAGGCCGTCGAAACAGCAACACTCCGGTTTGCTGCATATAAGTAGGATATCCACATGTTTGATTACCTCTGAAGGATTGCATGCATGCAGCCGCTCGCAGAGAAAGCGGGCGTTGTCATACATGTAAAGATTCAGAGATGCCCGGACGCATTCAGCCAAAACACCCTCGAGCGGGTCAGTAGCCGTCATATCTAGGATAACGCTGATGTTCCTGGGTATGTCAGTGCACCCCCCGCATACGCGTAGCGGTGGTGGTCGTTGAAAGCCGACAGTAGCTTTATGTTAATGGTTATCAAAGGTATTATTTTCTAGCCATGAAAACGAACGGAACTAAGCATTCTTACGACCACGCATTTTTCCATGCTCGCAATACGCCTCTGCCTCATGGTAACACTCCAAATTAATTTCGTCTTTCCTTTTGTTTAATGCTGTTATCACAGTTGGAGCACTTATGCACCGTATTTAAGCAATAGCACCATGTTGCCGTTCCCCCAGACTGCGGCCATGGACAGTCACAGGCCCAGAACGTAAAACTCTCACACAACACAGCGCAAAGCTGGCGCAAACTCAAATTTTTCAAAAGAACGGCCCCGGCTCGCCGTGCCTGATGCCATCCTTACGTAAGAATGGGTTTTCTGCTTTCGTCTGTACCACTGGTGCTAGCAGCGGCCCACACTGTAGCACCAGCTTGCACCAGGGTCCTGAGTCCGCAGGCCGGCTGTCAAACAGATATGTACGTCATGTTGTTGTTGTTGTTGTTGTTGTTGTTGTTGTTGTTGTTGTGTCCCACGCCGCACATGGGCAGCAGAGAATCTATAGTGGCCGAGGGCCGGATATACTTAGTATCGGTGGTACTATCGGGGCACTGTGACATGGACGGTACCTCCCCTGTACGTTGTTGTGTCCCACGCCGCCCACGGCGTGTACACGTCATGTACATAGGACGGACGGAGGACCTCGGTCCTCGCCTGTCGCCGGTCGACAATCGCCAATCGTCATGCCCTAGGCCTAGGCCCTATGCCCTAATCACGTTATCGCCTACGCGCAATGCATACACATTACACCCTCCGCATTGGTAGTTTTACTAAATAATTATGAGGCTGGGCGCCGGCCAGCTGCAAACGATAAATAAAACAAAAGAATTTTAATTAACTAATTCCCGAGTGTACTGACCTGTACTTTTTGAAGCTACCAAACAAATAAAGAAAGTGTAAATAAATAATTTGACTGCCAAGAGCGCTTCTTTTGCGGTAAAAAACAAAGAAATATTAAATCTCTGGCTGAAAAATGTGCTTTTACTAGCCGTAAGAGCAGTGCATCCGGCTGGGTTATACAAAACAAACAAAGAATTATTAAATTTCGCAGCCGGTTTAACGGTTGTTCGGTAACCAAACAAACAAACTAATAATTAATTAATTGGGCGGACACAGTAACACTTTCAACCAATAAAACGCTAATGTCTAATTCCGAAGGGCCTTTTGGCTGAACTGAATTAAAACTACCAATGCGGGGGGTGTACCTTGTCGTTGCGACGTTGCCGGTTGCTAGTTGCTACCAGCTACTGCAGAATCTTGCTCGGGTTGCTCCGTGCTCGCGCCTGGGTCAACGTGTCCCTGTGCTCGAATGAATAGGTAATTTCTGCTTGGTCGTCGCGTCGTGGCATGCCACTTTCGTGTCTATCAGCTTCCCATAACCAAATACCTCGTTTAACAAAGCAAGACATTGTAGTTTGCCTGGCGGGTCCTAAACACTTGTTCATCCACACGAGGCTTCGCTCGCGACGTCATTTCGACGGCTAGGAGGTCAATCCGGGTCGAGCCCGCTGGGGGGGGAAGAGAGCAACAGGGCTTCAAGGCGTTAGATGCGCAATTGTGTACGCATTTTGACTTGCTGCTCTGTGATGCCGTCCGTTGCCTGGCTTGGGGGTCCGCTGGCACCGCTTTTTCCGGAGAAAATGCCGGACTCGATTCGCCGCATTGCCGCAAGAAGCCACAGGAGACTTCAATCCACGGGATGTCAGCTGTCATCAGGACTGCCACTCAAGGGCAAGCACCCGAGAGTCGCCATTGTAACAGACCTCGACTCCACGCTGGTAAAGCCATCGGCCCTGGCTTGGCCGAGGCCAATTAGAGAATTTCCTTTGTGCATTTTGGCAGCTTCCGCTCGCACCAGTCTACATTCGAACCTAACTCTCGCGTCTGTCATGCAATTAGAAGCATACTGCAAGTTTTCCCCGCATCAACCAGAAGAATTCGACCGCGGGCTTGCTCCGCCGCAGTCTGACTCGAGCTCTTATAGGAAATATCCGTGAAGTCCCAAGGATCACGAAGGGGAAATGATAGCTTCGGTAACTTATGATGACCACGATGACTAATATCAGTGTTGGTTGACCTGGACGATACTGGGATCAGGTTGACTGTAAGGCCCTCCCACCATTTGGCATTATCATCGTCATACCTTTTAGAATTTTATTGTAATGATTGTTGTGATTGTCGCGGTTATTGATCTTAACTGATCGTGACTGTTCTGGGCCTTGCCTCTTGCCAATTGGTGTTCTGGTTACTTGTCACACAACCTATATCACATCCGTGCTCCCTCGCCGGCTTGCCTGTGCACTCTCTTTGGTTTGTCCTTAGTATTTGCGCTCTGTCCATACCCTGGTTAGCTTGGGCTTTGTTCCTCATCCTACAATTGCATGTCTGAATGAGCTAATTGGAATATTGCCTTTCGCAGGTGGACCACTCGGACCGCCATCATAAGGCGCTGGTCGCATTCAACCAGGTGTGGGAACAGCACTTCCAAGGCAACTCGCTGCTGGTGTACGCCACGGGCCGCTCCCCCCACAGCTTCCTGCAGCTCATGGTGCGTGGCGATTCGGCGCCATGCATTTCATTCACCCCCCCCCCCCCCCCCCCCCCCACCACCACCACCCCACCCACCCACCCACCCACCCACCCACCCACCCACCCACCCACCCACCCACCCACCCACCCACCCACCCACCCACCCACCCACCCACCACCCACCCACCCACCCACCCACCCACCCATTCATTCATTCATCATTCCTGGCGTGTGCCCTGGCAATGCTACTTGTGGTAGTGCTGTTTCTTATAGCCGGAGCAGCCTCCGCGCTCCTTTTGCCTCCCATCAAGTACAGCCCAGGTGCCATACCATGAAGACCAAATCGTAAAGCTACAGGACAATGGTTGGAATGGCCACATAATGCATGCCCCGCCCCCCCACTCCCCGGGGATGGTGGTTAGCTGGCCTGATCCCATGGATTGGGACTACAGGACGTTTCAAACTATGGACTAGGACAGTGAGGCAGTTTGGAAAGACTGCCTACGCTTTCAGTTCCGAGACAGCCGGAAGATTGATGATTTGGAATCCAAAATGGCACATAGTGTCGTCAACATGCTCTGCTTATGACTTGGTGTTTTAGTAGTTTGCAGGTAATGAATATAGTACAGTCATGAATCCCCGCGTTCAGTTACGATCGCCGCCAAATTCTTGTCGTCGTAACTTAACGCGGGGACGTAACCTTAGCGGTAGAATTAGGCTAGCATCCCACCCCTCCTCTGACGGCCGTCTATACGGCCATCGACAGCTCTCGTCAAGACTCGATCCAGCGGCAGCATTGAAGTCGCCCAAAGTCCATTTTTCCGGCCAGATATTTTTCGAAAGGTGGGCGGTGAGATATACGCTGCCAAAATCTGGGATTCGTAGCTTAGCGCGCGGCCGTAACCTTAAGAATCGTAACTTACCGCGGCGATGACTGTAATACTCCTAGTACACTTGTTGTATGTGGTTTCCATCGCAATTGGAGAAGCTTGTACGGTAATACGGTAGCATAATGCCCGTACCATGCCGTGTGCCGTATGGGCAGCAAGAGCATACATTTGAGTTGAATGTCCCATTTGAATAAATAAACCTTGAGAAAATCTTCAGAATGCCACGTGCATGCGCTGGAATCGATATGCAGGAAGAGGTCCCGTTGCGCGTGCCAGATGTCGCGATCCTGTCGGTCGGCACCGACATGTTCGTTTGCGACAGTGGCGCGCACCAAACGGGGGCCAAGCGGGCCGTGCTGCCCGACCGGCCGGACCCTGGCTGGGAGGCCGTGCTCGCGCAGGGGTGGGACCGGGGGTTGGCAGAGCAGGTGGTGCGCCAGGTGGCGCCTGACCTTGCTCTGCAGGTAAGAGCATGAGGATGTATATGGATGTACAAGACGTTGGTGTGGTTGTTGTTGTTGTTGTTGTTGTTGTTGTTGTTGTTGTTGTTGTTGTTGTTGTTGTTGTCGTCGTCGTCGTCGTCGTCGTCGTCGTCGTCGTCGTCGTCGTCGTCGTCGTCGTCGTCGTCGTCGTCGTCGTCGTCGTCGTCGTCGTCGTCGTCGTCGTCGTCGTCGTCGTCGTCGTCGTCGTCGTCGTCGTCGTCGTCGTCGTCGTCGTCGTCGTCGTCGTCGTCGTCGTCGTCGTCGTCGTCGTCGTCGTCGTCGTCGTCGTCGTCGTCGTCGTCGTCGTCGTCGTCGTCGTCGTCGTCTCGTCGTCGTCGTCGTCGTCGTCGTCGTCGTCGTCGTCGTCGTCGTCGTCGTCGTCGTCGTGGGTGGTGGTGGTGGTGGTGGTGGTGGTGGTGGCGGCGGCGGCGGCGGCGGTGGCGGCGGCGGCGGCGGCGGCGGCGGCGGCGGCGGCGGCGGCGGCGGCGGCGGCGGCGGCGGGGGTGGTGGTGGTGGTGGTGGTGGTGGTGGTGGTGGTGGTGGTGGTGGTGGTGGTGGTGGTCCCTCCCTCCCTCCCTCCCTCCCTCCCTCCCTCCCTCCCTCCCTCCCTCCCTCCCTCCCTCCCTCCCTCCCTCCCTCCCTCCCTCCCTCCCTCCCTCCCTCCCTCCCTCCCTCCCTCCCTCCCTCCCTCCCTCCCTCCCTCCCTCCCTCCCTCCCTCCCTCCCTCCCTCCCTCCCTCCCTCCCTCCCTCCCTCCCTCCCTCCCTCCCTCCCTCCCTCCCTCCCTCCCTCCCTCCCTCCCTCCCTCCCTCCCTCCCTCCCTCCCTCCCACCCTCCCTCCCTCCTCCCTCCCTCCCTCCCTCCCTCCCTCCCTCCCTCCCTCCCTCCCTCCCTCCCTCCCTCCCTCCCTCACCCACCCACCCACCCACCCACCCAACCTCCCAACCAACCACTTACCCACCCACCGCCCGCCCGCCCGCCTTTCCGCCCGCCCGCCCGCCCGCCCGCCGCCCGCCCGCCTTTCCGCCCGCCCGCCCGCCCGCCCGCCCGCCCGCCCGCCTGCCCGCCTGCCCGCCTGCTCGCCCGCCCGCCCGCCCGCCCGCCCGCCCGCCCGCCCGCCCGCCGCCCGCCCGCCCGCCCGCCCGCCCGCCCGCCCGCCCGCCCGCCCGCCCGCCCGCCCGCCGCCCGCCCGCCGCCCGCCCGCCCGCCGCCGCCCGCCCGCCCGCCGCCCGCCCGCCCGCCCGCCCGCCCGCCCGCCCGCCCGCCCGCCCGCCCGCCCGCCCGCCCGCCGCCCGCCCGCCCGCCCGCCGCCCGCCCGCCGCCCGCCCGCCCGCCCGCCGCCCGCCCGCCGCGCCCGCCCGCCGCCCGCCCGCCCGCCCGCCCGCCCGCCCGCCCGCCCGCCCCGCCCGCCCGCCCGCCGCCGCCCGCCCGCCCGCCCGCCCGTCCGCCGCCCGCCCGCCTGCCCGCCCGCCCGCCCGCCCGCCGCCCCCCCGCCCGCCCGCCCGCCCGCCCGCCCGCCGTCCGCCGCCGCCCGCCCGCCCGCCCGCCCACCCACCCACCTTTCCATTCATTCATTCATTCATTTTTTCATTCATTCCATCCATCCATCAGTTGGGAGTGTCAAGGGGCATGCGTGTTCTCCTCTATAGTCACGGGGCGTGCTTGTTTGCGTGTTTCCCTATATGATCATGCAGATCCTTTAATACCATGCTGATATAGGGAATAACGAAGCACTCATGTTGCAGATCCTTTGATACCAATGCTTTATGGCGCGGGCTCTGCTTACATACTAAGCTGTGAATGCTTTGCGTCTCCTCCTTCCCGGAAGGAGGAGACTGAGTCACATGTTCGATATGCCTTGAAACTCACTTCGCCCTCTTTGAAGGGTTAGTATGGGGGATGAATAGCATAGTTACATTGACCGGGCACATTCGACATGCCTATGTGCACAGTGTCCGGCCCCTCTTTCAACATGCTCTGATACCATACCCTGAATTAATCCAGGAAGTAACCAGCCATGTATCTCCATGGAGGTGTCCAGTTCGAGCTGCCACTTGCGGTGACTTAAACTTGAATCATTTATAGAGTGGAATATGACCCTTGGATTTGCGTCCACCCCATGCAAATTGCTTATCCTGCCTGACAGCCGGAGCACGAGCAGCGACCGTTCAAGCTGTGCTTCAACACCGACCCTGCCACCGCGGCCGCCCTCCTGCCGCAGCTGGAGGCCAAGCTGCAACAAGCGGGCGTAGGTTAATCCAGGCACGGGCTACCAGTTAATTAGGGCAATATATGTTCTTCCAGCATTACTTATATAAAAAGTCTGGAACCTAGAGGTCCAGTACGATCACTAGCTAGAGGTGACTGAATATACCACAGATCTATTATGGATCATATTCACTCGTATTGATACATGGTGTGTTGTTGTTATTGTATTAACTTGGTTTAGTAGGGTCCCTGCTATAGCCGCCGAACGTCCCAGGCCTACTGCCCCAGTGCTTGCAGCAGTTGCAGGTACCATGCAGCCGCCCTGGGGTTGATGCAGGTTGGGTGCAGGCATTGAATGCTTAGGGTGAAGCTCCTCATTATTGTCATCGGTTGTGGTGAGGTATCTAAAGTCGGCCAAACCAGCTGCCCGGCCATGCGCCTTTGTGTCGATTGCACTCAGGTCGCGGTCAGTTTGTGTCATGGTCGTCAGGGCAAGTTGTTTGGTTGTAAGCGGTACAAGGTTTCTGCACAACATTTACCATGACAACTGTCTTAGGTAGGCAAATCAATTTCCAAATGCGCTGTCTGGCAGACACATACATACACATTGTTTACAAGGACTCTCTTGCACCCCGTTACTTGAGAGTCATGCGCTACCATGCACCCCGTGGCGTTTCAGTGGCAGCACGTGTTTCGCCTTTAATTCAACAATATTCTTTTGCCTTACGTGTTGTAATTTTGCCCACGGTAGGCCACCACTGGTGTCATTATGCCACCATTAGTACCCTTGCATGGCTGCATCGGCGATCGACGGGTGTCAACTGTCAAGTGTCAAGTGTATGTGTGTGTGTCTTGTTGTCTGTTTTCCCCCCTTGATACTCCTGGCCCATGTGCAGCTGCGTGCGCGCTTGCTGTTCAGCGGGAAGGAGAATCTGGACGTCCTTCCCGCCCGCGCCGGCAAGGGCTCCGCGCTGCGCTACCTGCTGCAGGAGCTACAAGCGCGAGGCCAGCCACCAGCCAGCGGTGTGTGTGTGTGTGTGTGTGTGTGTGTGTGTGTGTGTGTGTGTGTGTGTGTGTGTGACATGTGTGTGTGCGTGTGTGTGTGTGTGGCATGCTGGTGTCTGTCACTAGCTGCTGCACGCGCGCTGCACACAAGGGGCCAGCCATGATCCATGCTTGTCGGCTCCCGGTGTCTGTTCTAGTGCCTGCATGCATGCAGCACGCGCTACTAAGGGGCGAGGGGCACGCCATGCCATCACAGGGGTGCTGCCTGTATGGGGTGTGCGGACCCGTCCGGCCGTGGGGTATTCTTCGCGTGTCTACTGTCTTGAGTGTCTAGCTTCCGGCTGCACACATTTGTATATGCACCGGAGGGCTGGCACCACCAACCTGCATGCAGCAGGGGTGGTAGCAAACCTCTCATGCTGTGAATAGCGATCAATAGCTCTTCCAAGGAATAAAGAGGTAAACTGCACACGAATCCCTAAACTTTTTTACAAATGAATAATAGCCCGGATGGTTTGTGTACTACCCTCCACAACTCACATTGTCGGGAAACCAAGGTGGCCTTGGTGCGGTGGCCCCTGTCGTGCCGGTGCGTGGCAGCAAGGGTGAATGGGGCCAGAGAGTCAAATTGTGCTAGGTCACTTGTTTCTGCATGTGGCATATATCACAGATCATTGTCAATGAGACACAACCCTAGGGCAGGCCTGAAATGGTATGCCTGCTCCTCGACATGGTGGTGATTTATCAAATTATTTACAAGTAACTGTTGGGTTTTACACGTTTAGTCCATCTTGGTCTTGCATGTAACCTCGTTCTCTATCATCTAACCTCATTCACTTGTCCAATCAAGTCCGGCTCTCCGCATCTTCTCCAATCATGATTCCTGCCACATGCCATATGGTACCTATCCCCACCATGTACTGATGCGCCAATGGTCCGGCAGGGACCCTGGTGTGCGGTGACTCTGGCAACGACACGGACCTGTTTGAAGTGGCCGGCGTCTATGGCGTGGTGGTACGTGGCTGACTGGTCAGTGTGTGCAGGTTTTAACTTGTTTAGGTGTGCATGCAGTAATCTAGCTAGAGTCGGATCATGCGTGCATGCGCATCAAAGTACCATTTAAAGACGAGGCTGTGTCCCAGACTGTCTATCTTTTATCATTAATTCTGCAAATTAGTGAACCTAGGCCCCCACCCCCGGCCCTTCCCCCACGGGGTCCATTAAGTTAAGGTCACCCTATAGCTCACGCGAATCGTTGCAGTTATACGTACGGAGAAGTAATTCCCTGTAGGATTGATCAACCCATGAAGCAAATGCATACCTTGACGTGTATTAGCGTTTTTCGCATCCCAGCGCTTGCAGCAGCAACTAGATGAATTGATT